>JANEHU010005031.1:0-92500 GCA_027563435.1 Nasonovia ribisnigri | reverse complement strand
ATCATTCTTTTATAATAATTATTAAATAAGTATCTAGCTTCTTTAAAGAAGTAGAAGAATTTACGTAAAGTATTATTAATATAATTTATATTACTTTCCCATTTAAATCTATAGTCAACAATTATTCCAAGATATTTTATTTCATTTACCTTTTCAAGTATAATACATTTAGAAGTACAAGTTGCACTAAGATGATAATTACATTTTAACGAATGAACAATAAGGTTATTATTTAATAAGCAATTTGAATAATTCGATGCTTGCAGTTCAAAACAAATATATTTTGATTTTATAAGATTTAATTTTAATTTATTTTTACAAAACCAAGTGTAAATAGTATTTAATAATTTATTGGCTTCGGCATATAGTATATCAACTGACGATTCAGATAATAAAACAGCAGTATCATCAGCAAAGCTTAGTATTTCGGAACTTGAATTAATTTTTAGTTTTAATAAATCATTTATAAAAATAATAAATAATAAGGGACCTAAAGGTCGATTCCCACTGGTCCGGGCCGTGTCCGGGGCGGAGCCCGTCCGGGTTTTAGAAAAATATTATCTTATTGATTTTATATCTGACAGTTCACACCTGTCCGGGCCGGGCCCAGACCGGGCATCCGTGCCGAGTCCGGGTCGAAAAAATATTGTTTTGGACAATTCTTCTTCCGGGTTCCCGGACGTGTTTGCTCCGGATTGGACATGCCCTGACAGGTGTGAACGATGAACCGTGCCGGGTCCGTACCGTGTCCGGGTTTTGTCTATCCTGCTCTATCAAAAAGGTGTTGAAACTCAGTAGTTAGTATCGATATTTTGTTTTTTTACTATCATAGCACCCCCCTTCAAGGCCTCAAATGAATCCAAGGATATTTTTATCAATGCCATAATTTAGTTCGGAATGCATATGAACTTTAAATCACAACGGCTATTTGCGGAATTCGTACGACCTCCCTTTCAAGTCCAAATTCCAATTTTTGTTCTTCTCATTTAAAAATTAATTGTTAACATAAATAACATGCATTATTTTAATACCTTATCGAATAGATAGAACTTAAAAAAAGGGCGGGTAAGTGTATGTCGCTCTGCTGTACAGTAGGTTACAAGTGAGTCACTGTAATGGATTGTGTTAGATTTTTATCCAATGATATAATATCATTGAATAAGAAAAACGATTCTGAGCGAAGACGGTCAGTCAGTCTATAATATCTTACTAAGTCTAAATGTATTTGATGATATTATTGTGAATAAAGTAATTAATTTTAGTATTATAGGCATTAGTATTTATCATTTTTCTCAAAAAAATTATATTTTAAAATGCCATTGCGTGTATATAAAATATAACAATATATTCTAAAAGTTTCATATACCAACAAATAATATTTTTAAATTATATCAAAATAACTAAAATCATTATTCTTGGTTTAAATATGAAATTTTGTCTAAATTTGAAATTAAAATGTCTGTAAAAAATAAATGTGTTGATATATTTTTTAGATTTTTTGGTTACAGTATGATTTATTTATGAGAATTTTTGTTTTAAATTTTCAACACTTAGTTATAAAAACTGAACATTTTATAATTTTTTAATTACAATGATTTATAATTTTCGAGATTTTGACAAATTTTGTCAAAATTCGAACTTTAAATGCTTATAAAAAAAAATCGTGCCTATGTATTTTCAATATTTTTCAACTGATGTTGTAACAATATATAAGAAAGCTTGTATTAAATTTTCAGACTTTTTGGCCCACCAAATAAAATTTTATTGACAATTATAAAAAAAAAAACTAAAAAAATTGAAAACTAAAAATGTCTGTAAACAGCTCAAAACAAATCAAAATATTTTCAAAATTGAATGGTGTATAGAAAATGAGAATATAAACATTTAGTGAAATTTTCATGCATCTACAATTATTCGTTTTTGAATTACAACCAAATAAGAAAAACGCTACATGAGAAATCGAGTGAATATCCTATGTTGTAAAATTATGAACTTAAAACACTCATAAAAATTTATTTTTAATTGCTTTTAGATATTTTATTTTTGATAAAAGTAGAAAAACTTACGTTAAATCTTGTGTTAAAATTTAAAACCTTAGATTTAAAAAGAAAAATTTTTATGAATTTCTAACTCTAAATAATTTGCAAATTTTCGTCATTTTTACGTATTTTGTCAAAATTTCAACTTTAAATGCTTAGAAAAAAAAATTGTGACTACAGATTTTTAATATTTTTCATGTGCCTTTGAAACAATATATTAGGAGCATTCTATTACATTTTCAAGAATTTTTAACGAATAAATAAAATGTTATTGATTTTTAAAAAAAAAAAAACCAAAAAGATTGGAAATTTAAAATGTCTGTAAACAGCTCAAAATAAGTCAAAATATTTTGAAAACGGTATGGTATATAGAAACTGCTTATATAAACATTCAGTAAAAATTTCATGTATTTACCGTCATTTTTTTTAGACTTACACCAAAAACCAAAATCGATTTTATCGAAAATCAATGTTGCGTAAAAATTCCCGTTTTTTCCTTAATTTTCCATTTGTTTTTCACGGTACTTTTGAAAACTACTGGAAAATGTTTACTTTTGACCCCCCAAAGTACCAACTAGATTCACTTTCCTATCAGAAAAGGTACTATTGAAGAAAATCTAAGCACTTTTACTGTCCCAAAACGTGATGACAGGCACAAAAAAAAATAAATATTAAAAAATTAAAATATTATTTTAACAACATAACGTCCCCCTCCCCCGTTCTAATGAAAATAATACATACAAAAATGAAAATAAGTTATAAATAATTATTATTAATTAATAATATACAGGGGCGAACGCAGGGGGGTTTCGGGGGTTTAAACCCCCTCCGAAATAGCAGGTACAAAAAATAAATTATCTGGCCTATACAAATGTATTACTAATAAAATTTCAAAAAAATTAAAATAAATTATAAGTTATTAAAAAGTTTCCCTTCTCCTGTGGTTTGTAAATTAATATATTAATAATATAATGTATTAATAATATGATATTTATGAATACCTACTTTAAATTTTTTCAACCCCCCCCCCCACGAAATTTTTTCCTGCGTTCGCCACTGATAATATAAATAGTACTCCGTACCCCTGCGTCCTCCCGAGCGCTGGTTACAAAGTAGTAGTACAAGAGTTCAAGACCCGGGTTGCTGGTTACCCGGACGTGCAGCTGAAAATCTAAAACACGGCCCGGCCCGGACACGACCCGAATCAATGGGAATATACCTCACGGACGTGCTGAAAAATGACACGGCCCGGCCCGGACCCGGTCCGGACCAGTGGGAATCGACCTTAATACAGTGCCTTGTGGAACTCCACAAGATACATTAAGAGATTCGCTTGACATGTCATTACATTTAACACTTTGTGTTCTATCACTCAAAAAAGATCTAATGAGATTATTTGCAACTCCTCGTATTCCAGAATTTTCCAATTTTCTTAATAATAATTCGTGATTTACACAATCGAATGCTTTTTGTACGTCCAAAAAAATACCCATTACTTTAAAATTATTATCCACATTTTTTCTAATAAAGTTATCAACCCGGAAAAGAGCATCGTTTGTAGACAAACCAGTTCTAAAACCAAATTGTGAAACTGAAAAAAATGATTTCTTTTCTAAGTAATCAAGTACTCTGATTTTGATACATTTTTCAAAAATTTTTGACAAAGTTAATGATAATGATATGGGACGGTAATTTCCACATGATAATTTATCTCCTGCTTTGTATAAGGGTGTAACAATAAATTTTTTAAAGGCTGAAGGGTACTTTCCCGTTGAAAATGAATGATTAAAAATAATAGATAAAGGCAAAGCAATAGATTTTGAAACATTTTTGAGTACATAATTCGTCAGATTATTTTCGAAATAAGAATTATGATTTTTAATTTTACTAAGAAGTATAATAATTTCGTCTTTGTCAATTTGTTTTAAAAATATACTGTCATCAATTTCAGTTTTATCTTGAAGTAGTAAAGTATTTGTACATATATGTTCTATATCTAAGTTTTTAGCTACATTGACGAAAAAATCATTAAATTCATTACAGATATCAATTTTAGAATCTGTAATAATACCAACTTTATCAATTCTTATCTTGTTTATTCCGTTAACTATTTGGCTCGGTTTTCCAGTGACCTCATTTATTATATTCCAAACTAGTTTAGTATTAGATTGAGCGTGTTGTAATCTTTTTTGATAATATAATTGTTTAGACAAACGTACAAGTTTATTTAATATGTTTCTATACAAATTGTAGTATTGCTTTAATCTAATGTCAAAAGGTCTAGAACTCAATTTAGTATATAATTTCTCCCTATTTCTAATAGAGGTTACGATACCCGTAGTAATCCATTCTTTAAGTTTACGCATTTTTTTGATTTGTTGATATTATATTTAAAAATAGTTGAATAATTTATAAATTCTTTTATTTTTAGGTTAAAAACTTTTATCATATCATCTACATTATCATAATTCAAACAAGATTACCAATCCTCAGTTCTAATTAATACATTTAAGTGGTTAATATCTATCTTATTTACTATTAAATTGTTACGAGTAATTTTTTCATTATTATTAATATTGGAAATAATTAAAATTGTAGAATAGTGGTCAGTTATATCACACCTTAAAATATTAGATATTACTGTATTAGAATCAATGTTTCTAACAAAAATATGATCAATGCACGTTTTTGAATGATTAGTTACTCTAGTACAATCATTAATGCAAGGCAAAAATCCATTTCTCGCCATAATATTTAAATATTCATTGCTAATATTAGAATTTCTCATTATATCTATATTTATGTCTCCGCAAATAATATTTTTATAGTGTTTATTAATTTGAGGTAAAGTTAGTTCTAAGCTTTTAAAAAATAATTCCAAGTTATCATTTGGAGATCTATAAATACAAATAATAGAAAATACTAACTTGTCTATTTGAAATATAAGTTGTATTGAATTACAGTTTAATAATATTTGTTTTTCAATTTGTAATACATTAATGGATTGTCTAATTAGTACTGTAACTCCATCACTTTTGTTAAAAATACCTAAAGAATTTATAGTTTTATAACCATTTAACTTAAATTGATAGTCATTTAAAAGCCATGTTTCACATAACACGATAATATCAAAATAACTTTCAATTGAGCCTAATAAAATTGCCAGATCATTAAAATGAGCACTAATACTACTAATATTTATTTGAAAGATGGAAAAATCACCTTTATGTAAAACGATATTATTTATGGAATCTACATAAGTAGATTTAACATTATTTTGTTTTAGGAGGTGATCAATACTAGATAAGTTAAAATTCATATTTAAATTGGGAGAACAATTTTTTAAATAGTAATAACATGATATGAAAATTTATAAGTACTAACTATAAATGAATGATGTCTTGAGGTGACTTAATTTTTATAATTTTAGTGTTTTCATTTTTTCTCACAAGAATATCTGCGTCGGACAACCAGACAAATTTGTAACCTTTATCTTTAGCAGCTGTTTTCACTTGATAAAAGAGAGTTCTTTTTAATTTCGTAAGACGTTCATTGATATAAATATTTTCTTTCTGCCAACTGTTACATATTTTATCAGTTGTTAATTTGACGGACTTCACATTACGAATTAAATTTTTCCTCATGTCACGAGTAGCTAACTTAGCGACTATAATACTACGTTTAGATATAAATGAGTCAATTCTGTAAGCTTCAAGTATATTAATTTCCGTATTCGTTTTCTTACCAATATCTTCAACGATTAACTTACAATTTTCATTTATAGTCTTTGGTATTCCAGTTATATCAACTGTTATACCTAAATTAACTTGTTCGATTTCATCGATTTTAGATTTTAATATAACAACTTCCTCAGATAAACGGTTGTTCTCTGATTTAATCTTTTCATTTTCAATCTTAATATTTTTCAATTCCAAAATTACGTTATCAAGTTTTGCACTAAAATTATCAAATTGATTACTCATAAATGATACAGATCTCATAAGTTCTTCAATATTATTTTCTAATGGTGTTCCTGCTTTTCTATTAGGGTTATTCGATTTTGGAGAATTTTGTTTAATAACTAGGCAATTTTCACAGGTGAATCTACCTTTTGTATTGCTAGACATTTTCTTAAAATTATGTTCAGAATAACCCGCACAGTAATAATGATAAGTACCTTTACATATCGAACATTCAAGTATATCTTCATTTTGATCTAAATCCACATCGCATTTCAGGCACATAGAGGGCATATTTTACGAGGTTTAAATGTAATTTAAAACTAAGATAACAACTAGACAAGGTACATATGAAATAAAATCGCGATAACGGAGCACAACGAAATAACACCTATCCGTGACAAACGCTGAATAAGAACTTAAATTGTATTTTACAGAAGACCTTGATCAAATGATCTTAGACGTCATAATAATTGCACATTTACCATTCAATTTGGTTTCTCATGAAAGTTTTAAAACAACTATTTCCAAAGGCTATCCTGGAAGAACTGTATTATGTCGCCAGACTTTAATGAAACGTATAGATAATAGCTATAAAGTTGCCTTTGATAAATTAAAGAACAAGTTGAATTTGGTTGAATTTGTATCAACGACAGCTGATGCTTGGTCTACATTTAAAAGGTAATTCTAAGACACTTATACATTTAATTTAATATATTATGGGCTAATACATATTTATGATTTTTATAATTTGGTATTAATTTCTATAATTTATTTTATGGTTTAAGCTAATGCAATCTAATTGGTTGGTAGCATAGTTAATTTAATTTGTTATCTGTTAATATGTTTCCTACATATTATTACCAAAGTTAAGTATTTACTTATTCAAATTTTACACATGGTATTTTTACCAAAAAATTTTATTTAAATTTTTTATCTGGTCATCATAAGTACCTATACTCCGTTCCAAAAGAGAACGGTCACTTTTGCGCATGCAACTGACGGCTGCGGCAGTGCAGAGGCCAAATTTCCCCCACCTTGCTAGCCGAAGTTTCACGAAGACGTTGACGAGCTTTTACGATTATCGAAACGCGAGGAGGCCTGCGGCTACTTTAGTAATTATTAATTAGTACTGCACTATACCGCGGTCGTGGTGTATTGATGTTGTCTATCTATCACTTGACAATTTTCGTCAAATCTTAACACTAATTTTTTAGATAAAAGTAATAAGAATAATAGTTGATCATAACAATATAAATATAATATAGGCAATAGTCAAACGAATAATAATAATACGATTACAATAATCATAGTCACAAAAATAATAATTATACGATTACAATAATCATAGTCACAAAAATAATAATTATACGATTACAATAATCATAGTCACAAAAATAATAATTATACGATTACAATAATCATAGTCACAAAAATAATAATTATACGATTACAATAATCATAGTCACAAAAATAATAATTATACGATTACAATAATCATAGTCACAAAAATAATAATATACGATTACAATAATCATAGTCACAAAAATAATAATTATACGATTACAATAATCATAGTCACAAAAATAATAATAATACGATTACTATAATCATAGTCACAAAAATAATAATAATACGATTACAATAATCATAGTCACAAAAATAATAATACAAATTTAATATTAATCATCTGAAAGAGGTCGAACGTCGTTGTCTGAGTCCAAGTCCGATTCCGAGTCCGAGTCACCGGGAGCCACATTCAAAACACATGGTACTCGTTCAGCCATTAACTCATCAACCACGAAGTCCATGGTCCATAGTTTATCTTCCTCACCAATTACATGTTTGATAAAGTTTTTCCACATGTCGGAATTTACTCTGTGTATGCCTTCTATTAGTAATCGATTGACATCATTGAGCTTGAAAGTTGAATTATTCATTCTGACGTGGTTTTTTACACTAGACCACGCGAGCTCAATCGGATTGAGCTCACAATGATAAGGTGGTAATCGAAGTACAACTTTATTATGCGCCTTGACCATTTCATCTATGACGTATTTCTTATACATTGGCTTTAATCTATTTACAATAGGAATTAGCTCTCGAATAACCATAGAAGGATCTACAATGTGTCCTTTGCTCTCAAGCCACGAAATAATATCTGCTTTCTTTGAATTAGTATTTGGGCACTTGTCTTGTTGTACGGAGTGGTAAGGAGCGTTGTCCATAACAATAACCGCATTGTCTTTCAGTCTTGGCAAAACACTCTCCAACCAATCACGGAAACATTCCCCATTCATTTCGTCGTGATAGTCTTGAGTGTTTTTTTTTGACTCGAAGCATAACAAACTGTCTGGGACGAATCCGTCTTCGGAACCTATATGACAAACGATAAGACGTTTCCCCTTACCACTCGGTTTTACTGCGCCGGTTGTAAGGCCCTTCGAAGTCGCATCTCTCGCTGATAAAATGGATTTATCACACCATACTTTGTTCGGAACTTCACCAGCATTGACCCAAGTTTCGTCTAAATAATATATAGGCCGACCTTGCTCTCGATATCGCCGTATTGCCCTTAAATATTCCCTCCGCCAAACAATAATTTCCATTTTCTCAATGAAAGCGCTATTACGACCTTGTTTTACGTATTCAAACTCCATATATTTTAATAATCTGTACAGTGAGGTACGAGAGAAATTGGGTAAGTCCTCGTCTACATTAACGACTTGCAGTATTTTGTCTAACGTAGGGAACTCACGATCATGCCAAAATTTATGTACCTTTCGTCTTATAGCATATTTATCAAAATCATCCACCTTATCTTTCACACTTTTAAAGTTTTTGCTTCTATTAGGAGATGAAATTGTTTTGGACCGTTTGTACTCTAAGACCGTTTGATAAATAGTCCCAACTCCAATTCCCAGTTCTTGTGATAAGGTTTTTTTAAGATGAACCATTTTAACATCAGGGTTTAGATTACGATGGTGCTTGTATGCATTTATTATCATTTCCCTTTGGCCAGATGACACAAACTGAAATAATAAAAAGATGGGGTAAATGGATGTCGCTTTGCTGTACAGTAGGGGGTCACTGTATAATGGAAGGTATTGATTTTGAATTCAATGATGTAATATCAATGTATAAGAAAAACGATTCTGAGCAGAAACGGTATGTCAGTATAGGTAAAAGAACATATTAAATATGTAATTTCGTCCAAATTTGAATTAAAAATTTGAAAATTTATTGGTATTTATAGAAAAAAAACTAAAAAAATTGAAAACTGACAATGTCCGTAAAGAGCTCAAAGAGTAAAATTATTTTGAAAATTGTATGGTGTATGGAAAATGCTAATATAAACATTCAGTAAAATTTTCAAGTATCTACAGTCATTGGTTTTTTAATTACAACAAAATAAGAAAATCGTTGCATGAGAAATCGTTTGAATATCAAATGTTGTAAAAATATGAATTTCAAACGCTCATAAAAATTTAATTTGACTCTCTTCTAGAATTTTTTTAGGTAGACATATTTATGAGAAATCTTTTATTGCATTTTAAAATCTTAGATTTAAAAACAACATTTTTTATGAATTTCCAACTCAAAATAATTTACAAATTTTCGTCATTTTTACATATTTTGTCGATATTTGAACTTTAAATGCTTATAAAAAAAAAATTAGACTATGGATTTTTAATTTTTTTCATCTGCCTTTGAAACAATATACAAGGAGTCTTCTATTAAATTTTTAAGCTTTTTTAACAAACAAATAAAATTGTATTGATATTTATAGAAAGAAAAACTAAAAAAAATAGGGCTGGGATTTATATGTAATAAAAATACAAAAATATGTACATATACATTATACAGAGTGTTTCACGAAGTTCTGACAAATGAAATAACTTTATTCTAATCAATATTTTTTCATTTTTTTTTTATATAATTAATAGACGCTTGTACTACACGTAAAATATAAACTTTTTGATTTTTATTTTTTATACAGAAATTAAACATTTTTTAATTTGATTTAAATTCTTTTGAAAAAATTCAAAATAGCCAATTTATAAACATATTGAAAAAAATATATTTAACGTTTACAGTATTTAATTTGAGTAATCCGTTAGCGACTTATTTATGTTTAAATATTCGTTAATTTACTGCTACTGCGCAATTTATTTATTATACCCAACAATAAAAACCAGAAGTCGAAATTAAATTAAATCTCAATTTAACGATACCCATAACGGTCATAATCGATAATATCTAATAAGTAATAAGTACAATGGTCATACAAAGGTTAAATGTATTATGAGAACGTAGTATACCAGATAATCCATAATCACTTTTGATAAAACCACAGAATAAAATAGTTATCTCCGGTTCATTTTGACTTCTGGTTTTTATTGTTGATTATGATACATTTTTCAGTAGCAGTAAATTTAACGAATATTTAAACGTAAATAAGTCGCTAACGGATTACTCAAATTAAATACTGTAAACGTTAAATATATTTATAAATTGGTTATTTTGAATTTTTTCAAAAGAATTTAAATCAAATTAAAAAATGTTTAATTTCTGTATAAAAAATAAAAATCAAAAAGTTTATATTTTACGTGTAGTACAAGCGTCTATGAATTATATATAAAAAAAAAAATATTAAATAGAATAAAAGTAATTTCATTTGTCAGAACTTCGTGAAACATCCTGTATGTGTAAGTACTTAAAATGATCAAAATATGAAGTATAAAAAGTTTGTAATAAGAAAAATTTTAAATTATGTTAACGTGTAAAATGAAAATAAAATTCTAAATAATTTTTGAATAATAAACAATTAATTGATTTTAATTTCTAATCAATTTTATTTAAAAAATATAAAATATAAAGATATTTTCACAAATACGCGAACGCCAGTACTGACACTGTTGAAAATTCGTTAACATATAATGGAAATTTCAATTATCTACGGTTCTTTATTTTTTAATTACATCAAAATAAGAAAATAGCTTATAGCTCAATGAGAAATCGAGTGAATATGCAGTGTTGTAAAAATGTGAACTTCAGAAACTTTTTTTTAATTTCCATTTGCAATAACTTAAGTAGATCGCAGATTTTTATGTAATAAAAGATATCAAAATATGCCATATAACATGCAGTAAAATAGTTAAAATATGTAACAAATATACAATAAAATTTCAATTACTTAAATATAAATTGTAAAATTGTATCTCATTTTTATTAACGAAGCTATATAAAAAAAAACCGGAAAACAATTGATTTTTTTAAATATTATGGTATCCTGATTTTTTTTTTGAAAGTCCGAACAACACTAACGTCCGTATGTGCATTAAAAAGACAGCCTTATACTGAAATGTTATTTCAATAATCAACAATTTTAAAAATGTGGAAAAATCGAGCACACCACGAAATTTCAAAAATCAATTGTTTTCCGGAAAATACATCATCATCTTAGTAATATTATTAAATAATAATTGAATAATGAATATTTACCTTTCCTCTAGGATTTGGTTTCTTCGGAGATTCAATGTCTTCCATAGTTTAAAAAATAAAAATTAATGAAAATAAAACAGAAAATACTAGGTATGCACTCTTAGAGGTAGACAAATAGGTCGTACGTTGTAGAGGTTACACAGCTCACAAAGAGTAATTTCCATGTGCTCTGCACCTGGCTTCTACCCGTAAATACTAAAAAACCATGGAATAAAAAAATAGGGGTGATTTTATTCCTTGGTTTTTTAACGGTATAGTTGAGCGCGACGCATGACGCACGCACCCGCAAGAACTTAGCAGTGTTCCGCGCGTGAACGCACGCACACTGGATCAAGCATAAACACCGCCCGTTTACGGTTCGTTGGTGGGGCATGCGCAGTGACCGACGAAAATCGGTCGGCCGGATTGACCGTTCTCTTTTGGAATAGAGTATATATGACACAAGGCTCGATTACAGTTTTTGACTTGGAGGGGCTTTACATATATAAATGTATTTTAATAAAATAAAAAGTTTTGACATCATTAAATGTAGTAGGTATTGTATTATTTTATATGTGTATTACTAATTAGTAATTACTGATACATAATTTTATTTATTTCTAAATAGATCATACTTAGGAATTACTGTTCACTGGATCGATACAAAAACATTTGAACGCCAATCTTATTTGCTATCCATAAAACCTTTGAAAGGTAAACATACTTATGATGTACTGGCTAGAGCAATGGAGTCAGTATATACTGTTTTTGGCATAAATGATAAAATAGTGTACTCAACAACAGACAATGGATCAAATTTTGTCAAGAGTTTAAAGTAAGATTGAATTAAATTTATATATAATTTATTTATAAGGACTATTAGTTACATAGTTAATAACAGTCTTTATTGGAGTAAACTATATCAGGTATATCCTTTTTCAAAGTTTATGGTCAAAAAAATGATGTTGATTTACCAATTGAAAATAATATCACTCTTTTATGTGATAGTGAAGAATCGGACGATTTTGATATAAGTGATGAAAATACAGATGGTACAGCTTATGTAAATATTGCAGACCTATTTGATGAAGCAGAAGATATAGATTATATTCTACCCAAGCATCATAGATGTGCTGCGACTACACCAGATATCAAGCGATACCAAAGGGCTACTAAACGAATGGCACTGACACCAACCATTTTGTTTCCAAATGACTTGGAAGATAATACTGTTGTCACTGCTCCTAATTTTAGTGATGTAGAAAATATGGATATAAGCATGGAAACAGGGACGTCAACTTCAACAACTATGACCATGGCTAATATACAAACACTAGAACAAGAAGTAGTTAGGAAAGATTTTGTAATCAACAAACTTACTTCAGAAGTAAATTATTTAAATTTAAGTGAAGAGACATTTAATGGTCGTCCTAAAATGTTTGCATTTTATACTGGCCAAGAGAGTATGGATCTTTTTTTATTAATTTTAGAGGAAATTAAACCTGCACTAACTTCTAGTAACCAAAGATTAACTGAATTTCAAAAACTATTGTTATGTCATGAAATTAAGGTTAAACATGCCATTTGTTGATTTAGGCTATAGGTTTAATATCACTTGTGGTACTGCTTCAATCATTTTTCGTAAGGTTATATTTCTCTTAGAGCATGCATTTAAAAAACTAATTTACTGGCCAGACAGAGAAGCATTACGTTATCTAATGCCACGTTCATTTTTAATGCTTTTGGTAACTCAGTTGCGGTTATAATTGATTGCTTTGAAATCGGAATTGAAAAACCTAGTAATTTAAGAGCTAAAGCACAAACTTGGTCTTCTTACAAAAACAAAAATACTGTTAAATATTTGATAGCTATTACACCCCAAGGGGTAGTATCATTTATATTTGAAGGATGGGGTGGTAGGGTTAGTGACAAACACATAACTGAAAACTGTATGTTTTTAAAACATTTATTGCCAGGGGATGTAGTACTTGCAGATAGAGGATTCACTGTAAGTGAGAGTATAGGTTTTCATTTTGCTACTTTGAAAACACCTGCCTTTACAAGGGGTCTTCCTCAATTACACCCATGTTCCATTGAAGAAACAAGGAAAATAGCATCTGTTAGAATACATGCAGAGCGTATAATAGGACTTACTAGATCTAAGTATAAAATTCTTAATGGCCCTGTGCAAATTACAACTCTCAAACACCAAGACGACAACTCATGTTTGTTAGATTCAATAGTTACAGTTTGTTGTGCTCTCATTAATATGTGCAGTTCTATTGTACCATTAGATTAAAAAATTAAAAAATGTTTATCTATAATATATAAATTATAAAACTGATTTTACTAATTATTTTTTTATTGTGTTTGTTATTATCAAAAAGTTCTTATAAAAAAATTTTAGAAAAACCCACTGGAAAAGTAGGAAATCTGGATGGCAAACATTTTTAAGTTTTGAACACCATAGACTGAATATTAAATAACAAATTGAACAATAAAGTGAATAATAATGTAATACAATTTTAATATTTCTATTTTATTTATTATTTACAGTTTGTACACTTCCATTTTTTAGTTGTAGGCTTACGTTTGATTCCAATGCAAGTATAATGATACCACAAGTTTGCGCATCCTTCTTTAGTACACATAATCATTTTCCCTCCTGTATCATTTTTGCATGTACAGTATTGATATGGACCATTTTTACTTACCACACTTTCTTTTAGTTTACTTTTTTCAATGGATTGATTATTAGTATAAAACCGACCAAGCAATTCAGGCAGAATAATTTCATAAAAATACCATTTTGATTTGCTTGTAATTTCATTGCATATTTCATAATCAATATTAACACGTTCTATATAATAATTATTAGGTGACCATATAATGAAATCTCCATACTTAAAACCACCTAAAAGCATTTGTGTTTGTATCTGATAATGGTATTGATGTGTTTTCTTAAAGGACCATAAAACACTCAAAATTGACATGTATTTAAAAATTCACAAAAAATCTGACAAAAAAAATGACACCAATAATATTTTTCTGCGTTGAATAGTTTTCGAATTACGACATCTTTAAAATAACATGTGACGTCATAAGATCCTACTCGCGGCGGCGACGGACCTATTTACACGTGTTACTAATCGGGTATGTTCTCACTGTTCTTAGTAAATTGATTCCTATATTGTGATTTTAAACATTAAATATTTCACATAATTTTCTAAACATGTAAGTATTATCTTTGTGATATGAATATATCATACCATGCTATGATATTATTTATTTATGACAAATAACATTTGGTTCATATGAGTGACAAAACAATGTATTTTATTACGTATTAATCATTATTATTTATTAACTTATTATTATTACATGTATGTATACAGACGTTGTTTACAGTTTAAATTTATTTAGTATTATTGTAAGTATTGTATTAAAAAAAAAACAATATATTTGTACATACAGTAGGTAATTAGAAATACAGAAATTAGGTAGGAAGTTTATCGTTGGGCCGAAATCCTACATATACATCATTTTCTTCTGGATAAGTCTGTCTTATTTTATAAATCACACATGATGGAATAACTATCCTATTTCCCTTTCCAATCGTTGTCCATGCATTTATCCACGAAATAAATTGTTTGTAAGCCAAGTATCGCCAGACTTTATTTTGGGGTTCACTTTTACATAAAACTTTTTTTTTCTGTTTATTTTTAGACTTTAAAATCGTTTTATGACGAGAAATATTTAAAACGTCTTTGTCTAAAACTAGTTTGTTGAATAACACATTGTTTATCACACAACCAACTATTCCACTAACTTGTTTTACTTTTTCACTTTCTTGACAACAGACGCTTTCTTGATTTATCGTCATAACTACGCACTGACCACATTTGCACCAATTTAATTTACCACTTCGATTACCTATCTACGTTAATTTCAAAATCATTATTTTCATTAAAATTGTTTGAATCCTGCTCATTTATACAATTTGGTTCAAATTGATAAGGTTTTACACTCACCATAACGAACAGCAACTGATCCAAAAGTAGACTAAAACATTACTGTTGTAATACTGATCGATATTTTGTAAACAATGTATAATAAACTGGAAATTGATAATATTATTGTTTTAATAATAGTCGGTTAATCTATTAATTTACGTTCTTCAAAACTAATGTCTTCGAAATTACTTCGAAGGAATTTCTCTCGTATTTTTTTTTTTTTTACTTGTGTATTGAAAACGTTGGAATAAACCACCAGAAATAAAAGATAGCATAAAAGATAAAATTACATATAAATAATAGGAGCAATATATTATAATAGTCGCATAAAGTAATACATTTTTTAAATATTTGAAAACATGATTTAACTATAGGTATAGGTACTTATTTTTTGTAATAATTTACACTACTTAAATCTAGAATACTTTTTTGATTTTAATTCTTCAATATCTGGCTTTGGTGTCTGTACAATATTTTTTGGTATTAAATTTTTTTCTGATAGTTTCAGTGGTCCCGAAGAACCTTCAATCGCCATCAAATGGACCTTGTTCATAATGTCTATTCTCCAATTTCCTTCCGTGTTTTCATACGTATTTTTTATTGTATACCGTCCTAGAGGTTTGGAATAAACCATTTTATCTCCAACTATTTTTTTGTCGGTATTACTGTTATGATCTAAAATAGCAATTATTGATCGAATATACATGCCTTCGTACTTCAAATGTAAACGTTTTGGCATATACTTTAAACGTGTGTTGTGGTATGACTCTAGGCGGCCTGTGTGAATAAAATGTTTAGCATGAGGCAAATCTTTCAATAAATCTTTGGCAGTGATAATTTTTTTTAACGCAAAATACGAATCATTTTTTTTATGAATCCAAAGTTTATTTTTTATTTCTTCATCAGTGAGTGGATCATGCTCACATTTTTTTATCTGTCCATTATCATCATTCCACTGATGAATATTTGAAATGTGATACAAAACTGATGTAAATTTTTCAACTAATACAGTTCCATTACCATTGCACGTTTGAGCAGACCACCATAAGTGGTTTATTATACTTGTTTTCCACATAAAGGCACTATGATGATTTTTTTCTAGTTTTTAGTCGTTTTGTCAAACTTTTTGATAAGTACCAAACATCGAACTCATGTTCGATGTTCGGATGATGTGTTCGAATATAACAACGAATTTCCTTATGTCGATCTGTTAAAAATACATTAATATTACATTCGTCGTTTTTTTCAAGTTCTTGAAGTAGTGATTCGCAAGCTTTTTTTTCTAAGTCACCCTGAACCATTCCTTTTTGAGTAATTTTAAAATCTATTATTTTGGAGCTTCGAACATCCATGACTGAGTAGGTACGTGCAGTATTTGGCGCAAAAACCGGGGGAGTCAAATTGACCATCACCAGCTAACCAAATACTTGTACCCATTTTTAGTTTGTTTATATTATTTTGTCTGTGTTGATCCCAAATTAGTTTTACTACAGGTGCTGTATAGTTGTTAATGATTTTATCATAAACTGTTCTTGAAAAAAATGCAAGTTTTAAAGACGAACAAAATGTTTTCATTTGATTAAATAATACACCGGATAATGTTAAAGCAGCTCCCATTAAAATGTTTCCTATAAGTCGTTTATCAGATAATGGCTGAGACGTCCATTTGAAAATATGTTTATTTTCACATATCGTTTGTACGGCCAACATTGCTCCCTTGGTGTAATTATGAATATTTTCCACTTTAGCATCACAGTAATGACAACGTGTAAATAAAATTGACAAAGACTCCCAGAAAACAATGTAACATGAATCATTTTCTATTTCTTTAGATTTTTTTATGACATTTTTTCTAGTTTGAATTACTTCGATGTCCTCATCATAAACTTCAAAACTTTCATCCTCCGAAGTTGAAAACTCATCAAGTGATAAATTTAATGATAAATTATGGTGACTTTTTAATACTTCACTACCTAATTCACATTGTATACCGATCTCGTTTTGTTTACCAGCCACAAATGATTCATTTGTAATCACCACTAAATTACCGCCTTCTACTTCATCAACATCACTCGATTCACATTCACTATTTTCAAAAGATCCAAATGAGGGCTTTAACTTTTTTGGTGTACTTGTCATTATATAAGATATAATTTGTTTTTTTTCTTTTGACCTTTTTCTCTTTTCTCGTTCGGATAAATTTGAAGTAAAGGGTATATTTTGAGGAACCGTAGGAACAGGTGAAGATTGCTTTTCACTTCTTTCATTACAATTAAAAACAGAGCACAGCGTCATTTTCACAATCTAAAGTTGAAAAATTATAATACGTAAAAATTTAACTAATATAATATACAAAATAATCAGAACTTCATTATAATTAAAAATGATTATGATATGGTATCTGCTAAATAAAATAATACACCGTAAACTGCAAAGTATGAAGGAATAAACAAATAAATAATAGTACTAAGTATACTGTACTACTGTGAAATGATACCGAATTTACAAACAGTAGGACTAAAAAAAGGAATAAAATAAAATATAATTCTACACAATATTATTTTAATATTGGTTGGTACTTACCATGATTACGAGTATATATCTGATAATAAAACAAAATAATGAGATATTGAGATTGAAAAAATGTCCAAGAGCTATGTAATACGTATGTTCATCAAAACCGATAGTAAATCGACACTCGACAGAATCACTAATATCAGTTTAGGTTTACAAATTATAAGACATAAGTAGATAGATATCACGGAGTACGGACTAAGATAATTATACAAATAGTTTTTGTTATTCCGTGCTAGGTATAAATAAAATTGTTTTCATTAATAAAATAATAATAACAGCTGCTTGATAACCGATAATGCATCAATTTTTGTCGAATAATAAATAATACACGATAATTAATAATAATACACGGCCGCCGCGGTGCGCCGTCAAGTTGGATCTTATGACGTCACACGTAATTTTTAAAACGCCTGTAACTTTAGAACGAATCATCGTAGACAATTTTTATTTACATTTTTTATCTATGCAAGTTCGTAATAATAATAATAGACAATAAAAATAAATATGATTTTTATGTTGTATGGTCCTTTAAGTTTCCCATTTAATATACAGTTAAGATTTTCTATTTTTTTATTTTGTGTTAGACTATATGGACATTTTATTTCCAAGACACCAGTTCCACAACAGTCACAATTTATTATACCATCCGGACTTGCACCAATGAATGGAAAACATGGATTTATAATTAGTCCACTATTTACAACAGAAAAATGTATATGGTCGTTTTTTAATTTTTCACTTTAAAAAGCTTTAGCTTCATTTTCATGTGTGGTTCCCCATACAGTGGCTTGATTTTTAAAAGTGTTTTCTAATGGGTAACATATTGTCCTAAGAAGACTTATACTTGAGCTGCATGTTTTTGTGAAACAGACTTCTTTAACTTTTGAAGCAGTTATACGGCCGCTTCTATAATAAAACCATTTTTTACACTCTGCCTGTTGTCTAGTTATAATTTCAATATTCTCACATTCATCTTTGGTCAAAGAAAAGTCTAGTTTAGAACCTAGGATTACAAGATCTTCCTTACTTAGTAAAGCATATTCATCTTTATACATTCCCACATAACTTTTAGGAAATAAATCAGTTTTAAATTTTAAATTAAAGGGTGGTATAACCTTTAAAATTGCAGCATTGCTATTAATTTTCTCCAGTTTAGTTAAAAATGAATTTAAATGTTGTGCATCATTAATAGTCGTTGGAAGGTTTTTAATATAATCAGCTTTAGTTTTAAGAGACTTGGGATGGTTGGTGCCTATTTTTTTTGGTTGATTAAAATCAATTTCACTGATTTAACTAACATTTGTGTTAGATGGAACAGTCCAGTACGCAGATACATCAGTTACAGACTTCTTTGTATCATTTTTTTTTAAGAAAGCATATTGCAAATAAAAAAGCACAGCACCAATATGCGAGCAACATTCTCCAAGCCCAGCTATACATGTACAATGTGCTGCTACAACTCCTCCAGAAAACTTTAAAACAATCCATGGCAACAATTTAGCATCATTAAGCCTCTGTGAATGTGCAACCTAAGTAATATATACACTAAAAAAATATTGAATCATGCAACCTAGCTAAAAGCAATTTGATTTAAATAAAACTAATTTACAGTTTATACAAAACATAATAAGTAAGTAATAAGTAAGCTTTAAAGCATTTACAGAAATATTTAGATAATTTTTAAATGGATTAAAAAATATTTAAATGGCTGTAAGCACTGTATTTGAGTACTAGGTAGTTCTTAGATTTAAAACAATTTTTAAATAAATTGATAATTATAAGAAATCAAAAAGCAAAATCAATTAAAAAAAAAAATCTTTACCTCTGCAACAACTAGAACAACATCATTTGTAGCATACCATTTAGTGTTATAAATCCACCCACTAGCAAAAAAATTATAAGCTTCTAAGCTTTTGAAAGCTTTAAACTCGTCAAGCGTATAAGCACTTTTAGTAAGAACAAGATAATTAAAAATATTAGGGTAAGTTACTTCTGGAACTAAATCTAAACTATTGGTCCACTGTTTACATTGATCCTTCATTAAAATGTAGGGATCACGTAAACTAAGTACACTTATTTTTTTAATGTACCTCTCCTGAACATCTTTAGCTAAGCCTCTAGCGTGATTGCTTAGACGAAGTGTCATGTTTATAAAAAAAAATTAATAACCTGGTTGATACTAAAACTTAATACTGCGAATAGAATGACAAAATAAATTATTTTGTAATGCTGAATAGTGAATAGTGAAATAATAATAGTAAATCATGACTAAATAAATGAAACCCGGCAAATATTTGTACCATCAATAAGTGATAAGAAATAATTTGAGTTTGAACCTAACCTAAATCATAATTATCAATTTAAATACACTTATTGACTATTGTAATTATAAAAATTGTTGTAATATTTATTTTATAAATAGTTTTTAAGTTGTGGCAATCAAATGTAATATGATAAAAATAGATTGTTATTGGTTTTATGTTATTTCTGTACGTTATGTATTATTTAGAGCGTTATAAAGTCGTTATCGTTACGACGGGTTATGGATATAATTATATATTGTAGGTAATTAACTGTATCTTGAGTATTTATAGTTGACTGACATTCGTAAACTGGTGATAGGAATGACTCCATATATTCGTAAGCAAACCATATTGGCTTGTAAATATCATTTACACCGACTCCTGATCTGATCGATGCTTTTTTTTACGCAAATGGCCCCTAAATGTAGCCATGAGCGAGTCTTTTTTCTTCTTTATTTCGGTTACTGGACATTCCAGTTGTTCTCTCAATCGAACCCATGCGTCGTTTATTTGTTTCCTGTCTTTG
Source organism: Nasonovia ribisnigri (assembly GCA_027563435.1). Lineage (NCBI taxonomy): Eukaryota > Metazoa > Arthropoda > Insecta > Hemiptera > Aphididae > Nasonovia > Nasonovia ribisnigri. The sequence goes on along the minus strand of JANEHU010005031.1, from coordinate 71,599 downwards.
TGGTACAAATGCATCGGGTCCCATATAACGGGTTCATTTTGGTATAACTCCAAAAACTTCAACGTAAATTCGTTGGACCAGTCACACATGATGAAAAGCACAACAATAATTAATAAATAAAAGCGACAAATATACAAGAACGCACGAGTATGAACTAGGTGCTCTTGTGCTCGCCACTCGATGGCCTCGTGTCCTTTGACTCGGGCACAAAAAACCGCCTTCCGACCGAGCGCCGTCGAGGCGAGGTGAAGTGACACGAGCGCGTCTAGTTCACTCTCGCGCTCGGCTGCTCTCGCAAAGTCTCGGCGAATGTGTACTGCCGGCATTATATATTACCTTCAGAAATATGGCCAGGAGGACTTGGATAATTAACAGGTTCATTTGTTTTATAAACTGATTTAGGTTTTCGAATCCTTTTTAAGTTTGTGTTTACATCGAGATTTTCATTGGATGATATCCCAGAATTATCTTGAGCTACTGATCGAGCTTCGAAAAGATTAGCTATAAAAAAAAAACATACAGTTGAAGGTTTGTTTAGTTATATATACATACTATATTTAGTATATATTATATAGTAACTTAATTTTACAAAATAATAATTACACAATGAAAACATAAATCATTACCTATATCTGTGTGTAGAACCTTTGCTTTAAAATGTGTAAACTCCAATTCATTTGGATTTACACGGCGCTCAATATATTTCTGGAAAGATTTATTTGGCCACGCACAATAACCATCACGATACCAAAACTTAGGCACAGCTGCTACTGTGTTGTCTTCAGTAAAACATACTACACTCCACATATTTCTAAGATAAAAGTAAAATACAATTTTTTTTACAAGCTTAAACATAAGTATTACATAAATATAAAAATATAATAACAAAGATATTTGTACAAAACTTTTTTATCATTAACACATTACTGGTACACAACTTAAACTTACAGACATTATTATATATACCTACATCTTACATATTACAACCTTAAAAAGAGATGAGATACATAACTTTACCCAGATAACTAGTTTTAAATCATAAACACAAATGTATATAAATAATTATGAAAAAAAATATTATATAGGTAATTAGGTCAGTGATATTTAAAATTAAAAAATAAATACTTATTTCAATATTGGCAGAGCCAACAATTTACCATCCATATAAAAAATCATAATTTTTTTTTTAATATCTGGTACGCCATTGCATAGAGTTTTCAGATAAATTTTTAACAACATATATACAGTAGACGCCGCTTATAAGACTCACGGATATAAGGTTCAGTCGCTTATTAGACTCAAAATCGTCTGGACGTATCCAAATACATTAAAAAAAAATCGGTTATAAGACTCAAATTTCGTAAAATAAATAGTAGAAAACAATATTCCTCAATTCCTCTTGGTTTGCGAACAAAATCATCTGTTAAACAGTTGTGAATTTTATTTAGAGAAGAACATAATTTTTTGACTTTCAAACTTGATAGACGTACATTTGGCGGACCATTCGTCATCCAAAGATTGATTAATTTTTTCATGACTCCTAAACATGCTAAGTGCATGTAATCAAGTGAAAAAAAGTCTGTTACATTTATATTGGGTATTAACACGATAGATGACATTATAGGTGAAATATGGTGCTCTTCATTATTCATTGACACATAATCATCATGACTTCTTTTTTTATGACTGTATGGGCCGGGAACGAACAATAATAGGCCGTGCGCCCGGTTACCAAAGTACTTCGTGCTTACTACGTATTATACTAACACACCGATCGAACTTGTAAATGTGTGTAAATTGTATATAGCTCAACTAGACTTGGTTAGGTTCGCCGCGCAAATACTAGTGAGCTATGTAGTGTAGTGGTGTGTGAGTGTGTATATGTGTGTGTGTGTATACTTAAATCGAGGACGAATAGGTAACTCAGTTATAAATAATGGTAACTCAAATATAAATAAGATAAAAAATATGATATAATAATATAGAAAATAAGATACGGCCCTTCTGGCCCAACAAGTAAAAATGTATATAGTATAATTAAATGCCTAACAAAAATGCCGGTTCGGCACAACCAGACTTAATAATAATATACAAAATAGTTAGGTAATACTTGCGTAAGTGTGTAAACAGTAAAAATTTAAAAACTGTGTAGCCCTTATGGCTAAACAGAATAAAATATAGATATAATAAAATCTAATGAAAAAGAGTTATGGCCCTTCTGACTCAATAACACAACAATTATAATATAAAACAAAACGCTATTAGAGCATTAACATGGTATATTATAATGATTAGCGCGCGGCTCCTATAGCCGGCAGCATAAACGGTATAATAATAATAATAAATAATAATGCACGACCCTTATAGCCGAACAGAATATAATTAAAATAATATTAAACGGCCCTTCTGGCCCAACAGTAAATAATAATAAATGACCGGCCCTTATGGCCAACCGAAATAAATTATAAGTTGATGCAGCTATTTGAGCTGAAGCTCGTAAAAATAATATACGGCCCTTTTGGCCCAACAAAATAATAATTATAAAATGACTATAGCCCTTTTGGCTCAACAGAATAAATGTTAACAATACCTAATAATGTAGTACAATAAAAATAACTCACGGCTTGTCGGTGCACTGCTGGCCAGCTGCTACCTATGCCTATAATACACTAGATAAATACACACAAAATAAAATACACAATTACAATGATACTATAAATGAATAATTATGCTGCTGAATATAAATAAAGGTAAGATAATAATATATGTGAGCGAGGCGATTCGCGCACACGTCGTATATAAAATATAAAATAACAGCCAAGATAAAAAATTAATTTGATAAAAAATAAAACAATATTGTTAACACGACGCAACGGACTTCTCACGGCGACGTACGGAGAAAGACAAAAATTGCGGCGGCCGTGTTAAATAATATTCGCCTAGACAGCGCGGCGGCGTACGATAACGTTTAATCTACATATTATATAACTCACAAGACACAAAATATAATTAAAACAAAAATAAATATAAAAATAACGGCTGGCGCGCGCGAGTGTTTGTGTGTGTGTGTGTGTGTCGATCGGCTGTTACTTAGCGTATTATAATATAAGATTATTATTTTACGGTACGGCGGCAACATTCTCCCCCCGTTGAAAGTCTTGGGTTTCAACTGATGTGTTGTCCTTGTCCGTCGGTAGCCTACATAGCTTGATGACTGGACGACGCATATGCGTTCCGTTTGCTGTCCTTAGTGTGACAACCCGTACTGTACCATCTGAACCAGGATGTAATTCCACGACTATGCCTAACTTCCATTTAGCTGGAGGCATGCATTCATCCTTTATGATAACAACATCGTCCTTTGCTAATTGCACGCTCTTACTCGTCCACTTGCCACGAATTTGAGTTTGCGGTAAATACTCCTTTGACCACCTCTTCCAAAACGTTTGCATTAGATTTTGCACAAGCTGCCATCTTCGTAGACCCTTGGGCTCTTCCTTGGTTATATCCGGCTCATCCGGCAATAACATAGCACCTCCAATCAAGAAGTGCGATGGGGTTAACACAGCCAAGTCGGAAGGGTCACTATTTAGTGGTGTCATCGGTCTCGAATTGAGACAAGCCTCGATTTGGCAGAGTAGTGTACGCATTTCCGTGCTCGTGAGTTTATGATCAGATATTACTCTCTTCAAGTGATGTTTCATACTCTTCACAGCACTCTCCCATATACCACCAAAATGGGGCGCAGCCGGTGGGTTAAAATGCCACTCAATACCCTCTTTCTCTAAGTCAACACAGGCCTTCTTCATCATTGAGACTAACTCCTTTTGAGCACCAACAAAATTTGTTCCATTATCGCTATAAATCTTAGCACATTTTCCTCTTCTAGACATAAAACAACGCAATGTCGCTATAAAAGACTTACTCGAAAGATCGTCAACTAACTCCAAATGTATGGCCTTTGTGGAAAAGCAAACAAATACTGCAATCCAAGCCTTTTTAGCTGCCACGCGTCTCAATCCACTTCGAATATATATTGGTCCCGCAAAATCTACTCCTGTAACTGTGAAGGGTCTAGTACACTGCACTCGATCTTTTGGGAGCGCTGCCATCATTGGGTGATTAAAACGTGGCTGTGCTTTCGTACATTGAACACAACGCCATACCACTGACCTTGCAGTTACTCGACCTAGCAGTGGCCAGTATAAACGCCTTACCTCAGACAACAAGAGTTGAGGTCCTCCATGGAGAAGCTCCAGATGGTATTTTTCAAATATCATGCGGGTTGAATGGCGGCAACAATGACCAATAGCATTATATGGAAAACAAACTCTGTTGTTAATATATTCCCCTTCATGTGTACATCTAGTACATTAAAAAAACCCTGAGTGCCCTTTTACACGTAATAAATAGCTTTTGGCTGGTACATCACAGCACATAACTTCAAGAGTCACCTTTTTTATCTTGTTGTTAATAGTGATACCATTAGTGGTTAATTCTAAGGCTTCAGAAATGAAATCATAAAGAAAATCATTACTGTCTTGAGGTTTTTGATATCCGTAATATATTCCTATAGGAAATACATAGCTACGGTAAGGCATAATATAAGCTAAAATTGGCCATAATTGACCCGAACTACTTTTGCTAATTGGCAATCCGTCTACTCCGACAGAAATCTTAATGTGATCACTTAATGGTAAGACCAATGAATACTTTATAACACTATTTTTAAGCCCAAAATGATGATAATTGCCTGGTTTAACTTCTCTAATATTTACAACTTTTGATGATCCACTTTTCAAAAGTGTACGGCAATTTTTTGGTAAAAATGTTAAAGGTGTTTCAAATTTCAAAATCTTCAGTAGTTTGTTAACAGTATTTTGAGGAACGTTACAATTAACTGCCCATTGACCTAAGGATTGCTTAATAGTCTCTTCTAGACTTTCTTCTTTACTATTTATGTGTGTGTTGCTATTTATATCTATTGGTTTATTATTGATTACATTACATGACAATTCAAGTGATGAAGTATTTAATGAACTGTCAGCATTTTCTACATTAATTTGACAATGAGAATTTAAGTTTTGGTGGTCATCATGAGCAATAGGTATTTCAGTATAAAATGGTTATATCACACTGTCAGTAGCAGGTTCTATTTCCAAATCATCATTAGACCAATTACCTAATAATTCAAGTTAATTTTGAATTTTTCTTCGTTTGGTTCTATAATTACTGGATGTTTTTTTCATATTGATCATATATTATAATATATTTTGTTATTAATAAGTATAATAGTATAGGTATATGGACATACAGCCTAAATAACACATACAGGTATAATAATTAATATTTAATGAATAGGTAAAGAACCACTTGTCTTATATTTATCACTAGGCCTTGGATTTATATGTATTTATTTAACCAAAGTATGTATTTATACAACAAAAATATGTACAAAAATATGTGCTAAAAAATGTATAATATGTATTATTAAAAAAAAGTAATAATAATTAATAATAGAATGAAATGTAATAAAAAATTAATATTTACCTAACTATCTAGTTATCTTGGTTACAATTAATAATCATATGCATTTTTAAATTTTCGAATTCGAAAGATCGCCGATTATGAAATTGATACGTAAAATTGATTTATATCGACTGAAAGATCTCTCAACTTCGACTGATGTTATAGGACAATATTGCATGTTGACTATGTCTGAAGGAGAAAGTTCTACATCCAATGAAAATTCAGGCGTAATACCAGTCAGAATACTTTTAATAGCTTTCATTTCTGCTAGACCGGATTTTTTTTGTAGTACATTTTTAATTTTAGCGTTTACAATATCGCCAATTTGTCCTTGAACTTTTTCAAGTCTTTTTACCGCTTCCTCTACTACACTTAAACTTTCTACTAAAGTTAAGTCTCGAGTTTCTAATTTCGTTATGACATCAACCAAAAAATAATAATTAACAGAAATGTTTATTAATTCATTTTTTAAATCATTATTTTCTAAAAGAATTTCAGCTTTTTCAATATACATTGAAGTAGTCGCAAAGAGTTCGGCAACAACATTTTTGATTTGTTGGAAGTTTTGGCAATAATAATTAGCGGCATTCAACCAAGTGCCCCATCTAGTTACAATTGGTTGTGGAGGAAGGCTTAGATCTGGGTACATATTTTTAAATATTTCAACACGGCTAGGAGCTTTTAGAAATATCTTTTTGACTGAAGATATTAACTCTTCAGCTTTTGATAAATAATAAATCGTAAATGAACAAATTGTCGAAATATGTAGGAAAAATGGAATTATAGAGAAATATGTAAAAACATGTACTTATGGCAAAATATGTAAAAATATGTAAAATAAAATATAGTTCGTTTCATTGGAAATCCCTTGAAACGAATTTATCACTTGCCTAAATTAATTTATCAAGTCACAGTAAAAATATGTATTTACATATAAATCCGAGCCCTATTTATCACTTTATTAACATATTATACAAGGTATTCAAAAAGTTTGGAAATGGTAAAAGAGGATGCTACAACAGCATGTATTGTATCCATCTTACAAACATACAAGATTAGTATCTAAATTTGCGTTCAGAAAAACCAATTTTGTGTGCTCAGCTTTAATATTAGAGTTGTCATCTATTACCAAAATATATAAAGATTATAATATTATCTGAGGCATCTCATGGACCTATTGAAATTTTAATTTTAAATTAAAATGAGTTAAAAAAGTACAATATGTAGACTTTAAAACACTCATAGCTCGCTTTAAAATGAAAATATCAATATAAGCCCATGAGATGTCCTAGATAATTATCAGTGCCAATTAGTCCTATGACCATTTCCAAAGTTTTTGAACATTAGTATACAACTATCTGTATATCCTAATTAGGATAAGAACATACAAAAACATGGCTAAAATTATGTAGTAATGTAACATTATATTTATTTTTAATATTTATATTAAGTAGGTACTTAATTACTAATAACATTACCAATTGATAAATTATGATTACTTATGGAGACATTATTGTTAATCTGCATATATTATATATAATTGGGTTAAATCTTATAAAATACTTAGATTATTTCAAGAAAATACCTAGGTAGTTTAAATTAAATAAATTTTGATTTTTAATTTTTTTTTAGAATAGGTAGACATATAGTTTTAATATTACAAAAATTGAAAACTAGGTACCTAGGTACCTATTCATTGTTATATAATATTAGGTATATAATATGTTATATTTGAGTGTTTTCTTACGATATTTAATTAGAATGCAAAAATTGAAATAAAATACCTAATAATTAGGTGAAATTTTTTCAATGCTTAGTTACCTACAAACTAAAATAATAAAATGGTTCATGTATAATTGCCAAATAAATCAATACGTATTATAAAAAAGTATTTAACAACAAATGTTGGGAAAATAAATAGACAATAATGACAAATTGTGTGATTTGTTCAACGACATGTATTAATTACTATTGGACGTATTTACCATGAACTAAGAAGAATAAGAAGATTTTCTTATTTCATGGTATTAACCAATTCTAAATCAGTTAGCAATTGTGTAAACTTAGGTACACCAGTTGTGGATTAATAATTTATAAGTATATATATTATAGGTACCGTAAAATGAGGATACTTTGCACCAAATTTCTTGTTTTTTTAACTTAAAACATACACTGCTACTTTAATAATTAGGATATAATATTGCAATTTCCACAGTTTTCTAGCTATGAACATAAGGAATGTAAAGTCAAAGTTTAAATTTGATTAACTTAAAAAATAAATTTATAATTTTTTTTTTAAATTTTGGTGCAAAGTTATATGTCTGTTGGGGTGACTTTGCACCACTTACAATTTTACCTTGAAATATCATAGATAATCAATTCTGGTGCAAAGTAAAAATAATCAATGTTAACATCAGGACATATAAATGTCATATGGGTAGTTTAAAAAGAAAAAAACAATATCAAGATACAAAATTAACAAAATAAGGTAATATTTAAATACAATTAAAATAAATAACAACACTTTATTTTTTAATTCTTCAAATTAACTTAGCTAGATAGTAGTTATCACATTTTTAAATTATTTAAATATAAAATACTAATTATAAACTTTAAAATCAATATACAGATTAGGAATTTAATTGACCGTAAGTAACAATTAAAAAATAATAAGTTCATAACAATAAAACAAAGTAAAATGTATCTATTAAATTAAATTAACAGTAGATATAAATATACAACATTTTTTTTCTTGTTTTGTGAATATGTTGGAAAATAAAATTAACAAAGGAAAACTTAGCAACTATATAATATTTAAATACAATTAAAATGAGGAATAAAACTTTTTTACAGTCTTCAAATTAATTTAGTAGGTATCACATTTTTAAATTATTTTCAGCCTCTCTTTGGGTGATTTTTTTGTTAATTATATCATTCAAACATGTTTTTAAAATTTCATCTGTATAATTCCTGTATGTTCGAGAGCCTACGGCCCTTTTATATCTGTTTGGCATGCTGAAAAATTATAAAAAAACATCAATTACATCCAAATACACAAACAAAAAATAACTTTGCACCATCAAAACGTCTGGTGCAAAGTTATTGAAAAATAAGGTACTTTTGGTTTTTTTTAACAAATTTAGTGCCAGCAAAGTATTTAAGAAAAAATTATAATGAAATGCAATGTATTCTTTATCCTGACAACATTCATAATATATAAAATAATAACTTACCTGTTAAAATATTTTTTTATTGTGTGAACTTTGCCAATTTTTTTCAAGCACGGTTTGTTGTAAATGATAACGTTCCTTATCACGGACACATATTTTCGAGGGAAATCCTGATACTGATAATAAAAACGGTTCCAATCATTAGTTATAAAGTTAGGAACGAGATTTTTTTTTAAATCGTTTCATACCTAAATTAGTTTCCAGGTTATGTCAATTAATAACAAAAAATTATTTTGGTGCAATGTTGACTCCCCTGGTGCAAAGTATACTCAAATTACGGTATATTTGAACGAATACATACCTGTATGCTGTAAGTACTAACAAATATTTAGTACTAAGTAATAATAGTAGTATAGAATACGAGACGACAGACGAAACACGAATCACTTGGTACGAACTGGGTCCACGCTTTTAGATCATTACAAAATAACACATATTATACAATTGAATAATGAAATTTTAAGGTTAATAAGTTAGACCAGTACACTAATTCATGGGACATAATAACACTTACTAGTACAATGTACACTACATCACTGTGATCGATGTCTATTATTAAATATCATTAATATTTATTATTTAATTCCATTTCAAAATAATATGATAACAACGTATAGAGTGATACGAGAAAATACGAAACGTTTCGTAACGGTTTGCCGCCAAAAAACTTTTCGGTGAAGAGTGCTATTTTAATAGGCGTGTTTTCGCATTTAACTTGTTTATACTTTTAATCAGGCGTGGTTATGAGATTTTGGTTATTGGTCAAAGACTCGCGAAAACGATGTGTTTGTGGTTATAAAAGATTGTAGGAAATAGATAACCGATATATTTATAAATAAATTATTATTTGTTATTATTATTTTATTTTTGTGAAGACAAGTGTACAACTTCATTTGTGTAATACAGAAATAATAGTGTGTAATGTTTTAGCGGTCTTAGTAAAATTATTTACAGTATTTTTTATATAAATAATTATTATATTAGTGGTACCTACATCGTATTAAAATAATAATTAACTATGGAAACCGCCGTCTTACCTATAATTTTAAATCAGTTAACTCAATTGAATAATGAATATGTACAAATGTGTTCCAATCTAATGCTTCATCAAAATATAGTTAAAAATAATGTTAAAAAAAGAAGAAAGTTAATTTCAACATTTTTAAAAAGACAACAACATTACAGGATATATAATACAGTTGATAAATGGATAGAAGCATACATTGACAATGATTTTCATGGGTGAGTGATATACTAATGGATTATTTAATTTAGTTTTTTTTTAAATTTTTAATGATTTACATAGTTATATATTATTGTTTTACATACATAGACATTTCCGAATGACAAGAAGTACTTTTACAAAACTGGTATCAATGTTTAGGCAAGATGCACAAATGAATGTATCTTATACTGGAGGCCATGAACCTTTGTCAATTGAAAAAAAAGTAAGCAAATTATAGTTACCAAGTATAAAACAAATTTAAAACTAAATTATGTCATTTTTTTAGTTATTGATAACTTTATGGTACTTAGCTAAAGAAGGAGCTATGTTCACCACTGGTGAATTTTTCAACATTGCAAAATCTACTGTAAAAAAAGCTGTAGACCTAGTGGTAAATCAATTGTGTAAATTCTCCTCTAAAATAATTGTTTGGCCTAAGAAATCGGACTGTGTAGAAATTGCAAAAGTTTTTCATGAAAAGTCCAAATTTCCAGGTAAATATTATCAAATTTAGTTTAAAATGTATTTCATTCATTAATGTTATAGTATTGAAATTATTAAAATGTAGGTGTTATTGGTGCTATTGACGGATGCCATTTTACTGTGAAACCACCTGCAGATCAACAGGATAGCTATACAGATAGAAAATTAAACAAATCAATTATTATGCAAGGAATTTGTACATCCAATAAAATATTTACAAATGTAAATGTTGGGTTCCCTGGTAGGCTACATGATGCTAGAGTTTTTGTTAATAGTCAAGTGTACATAAAAGTTGATGAAGAAGGGCAAGAAGAATTATTTTACAGTAATAAATATCATTTGCTAGGTGACTCTGCGTACCCTAATCTTAGCTGGTTGATTGTTCCCTTTAAAGACTATGGAAATTTGAATAGTAGACAGAGACAATTTAATTATACACTAAGCAAAACAAGGGTATGCATAGAACATGCCTTTGGTTTACTTAAAGGTAGATGGAGGTGTTTGTTATACATAAATACAACAAATATGAAAAAAGCCTCAAAAATTATACTTGCATGTTGTGTACTTCATAATTTTTGTCTTTTAAATGATGTTTGAAACTTAGCGCCTTTATGTGCAGACCCAGTGCACTGCAATACCGGGTGAGCGCGTCGTCGGCGTAGAAATGCCGATAAGAGCTGCCGCCGTTGAAGTATGCCGCTCGTACGCGCAACTGGTCTGTAGCGATCAGTGTGTTTTCGCAGAGCGACCAGCCCGCGTCTTAGCGTGAGTCACCGTCCACTACCCAGCACTCCTACGTGGTGTTTTATTTTGAGTGTTACTCATAGAGTGCCGGGTTAGTGACGATACGAGAAAGGTACGTGGACCTTAATTGTGCGGGCCGTCATTTTCTAACGTGCGTTTCGTCGTCGCGCGATTCAGTGACGATTTTTGTGTGCCGTAGTCACCGCAGCTGTACGCGGACTTTATACGCGGCCGCTGTCACCGCCGCCGGACGACTCAAAATAAACCGACAGTGGGTCAAGGTCGCTGTCGTCGCTCGCCGCCCACTGCCAATTGTTGTATGAATACTCCACTCCGCGCAGTCATCGTCGTCAACGGTATCGTTCGTGTTTAGCAATTATCATTTTATGTGACGGTCGAACTATATTTACCAATCTTATTACGTCCGTGTATACGGTCGCTATTATAATTATTGTACGTCTTGTTGTCGTGCGCCCGAACGGAGAGACGTCTCCGCCAGGTGTTTAGGTGTGCGTTGTCGTTTGTTATACGCATTAATATAATATTTGATTTATATCTCTATAGTCTATTCAAAATGAGATGATGACTCGGCGGCGACCAGTTTTGATCAGCCGCCGGTCATACTCCTCCCACAAGCATCGATCACGTGACCGAAGCAACGGTAGGGATGTGTTCGCGCGCGATGTGGATGTGCGTGTGTGCGTCATGCGTTCTGCGTTAGGTAAATGTGCGTTCATACACCCTGCATGTGATGCGATTCCCTGGAATCTGTCCTTTAAAAAACGAATATCTGCTCGACATTCCAGCAGAATATAATAGGCGATAGGCAGCCACCGGCACATGCCTTACATTACTACATTAGCGTTCCACCCTCTGTGTCGACCTAACCTCCGTATTTGCTCAGTTATTTTTGCCGCTGTGAATATTTTTTTCATATTTTTTCTTACGTTGTTTGAACGTTTTTTGATAAAAACAATGAGTGATCGTTTGGTTGAGGTTCCTGAAATGGAGAACACGGACGATACTATTTCACCGAAAAGAAAAAATGTACATGGAAAAGTGAGTGAAATATTATAAATTATATAATAACATTACTGATTTAGTAATTTGTTGACGTTTGTCACTTTTTTTTATTATCATTACTTTGGCCTCCTAAAAAATCAAATATGCAAATTTTTAAAATAACTTTTTTGACCATAAATTCTAAAATAAGTTTGACCGGCTTTTATTGAAAGCACCATACAATTAAGCATGTAAAAACACATATTTTGGAAAAAAAAATCCAATAAATCCTTTGGGAGCTAGCGATTTGCATTCGTTCCAATTTTGAATAGTAATAATAATAATGATCCGTGTTTTTTTCCTGAATTCAATTTCGGTTTTTAATTTAAAGGTAGGCAAAAATGTTTGAACATCGATGGTAATATCGATGGTAAATGGACGTTTCGTCTCGGAGAGTTATTAGCCATAGGACGTTTGGTCCCCGGCATACTTTGATAATCTAAATGCATTAATTCTTAATGAACAATTTAATCTTTAATTGACAATACTACAAATTATTCAGATACATAATCACAATTGTATTAAGTCAACACAAAATGTAGTAAACAATTAATAAATTAAAATTACGCACACCTAACTCTTATAATTTACAATTACATTTATTTTTATAAATATTTTTTTTTATTTTAGTGGATATCGAGTGGTCAAAAAACCATGGTAGTAAATTTGTACAAGGACTTAAAATTGAAGAATCCAGATATGCCGTACAAGCAAATGATGTCCAAGATTTCTGAAACTTTGGGTATTGGCTTAAATTCAGTACGAAAAATTAATTCTGAGTACAAATCAACCGGGACTGTTGCATCTCCTACCAAGACACGGAATAAAAAGTGTCTGTTCGACAAAATTGACGACTTGGATAGGAATGCACTACGTCAAAAAGTACACAGTTTTTGGTTGAAAAAGGAATTGCCGACAATCGACAAGATTTTGGAAGCAGTGAATGATGACCCGGCTCTTCCTAACTTCAAACGTACCATATTGTACACTACTATTAAAAAATTGGATTTCGTCTTCACTAAAAGGAAGAGATGTAGTGTATTAACGGAGAGAGAAGACCTGCTTGTTTGGCGACAAGACTATTTATACGATGTTCGCAAATTTCGTGAAGAAGGTCGTGCCATCTGGATGAAACCTGGGTAAATGCAGGCGATTGTGTCGACAAGTTGTGGGTTGACAAATCAATAAAATCGAAACACGATGCGTTTACCAGAGGTTTGACTACTGGTGCGACCAATCCTACTGGTAAGGGTCAGCGGTTAATTGTATTGCATATTGGGTCACACAGAGGATTTCTTGAAGGTGGACTATGTTATGTTATTATGTTATACTATTATGTTTATTGTCTAAGAAAAATAGTAGCGACTACCATGACGAGATGAATGGGGACAATTTCCATGAATGGTTCGAGTCGATAATTCCACGTCTCGAACCAAACTCCGTAATCGTCATGGACAATGCCCCATACCACTCAGTAAGGGCAGAAAAAATACCTACGTCTTCCTCAAAAAAGGACGAAATTTTGTCATGGTTATTATCAAAAGGCGTTGTGATTGATGGCGAAGGTTCGAGAAATAAAAGGCCAATATATTTCTTATGTCGTCAACAACATGGCTAAAAATGCCGGCCATACAGTACTAAGATTACCACCCTATCATTGTGAGCTGAACCCAATTGAATTGGCATGGGCAATGGTGAAAACCTATGTCAAACAGAACAATACGACATTTAAGATTGACGACGTTAAAAACTTATTGAATACTGCAATTGAACGTGTAACAAGTAAAAATTGGCAAGATTTTATTGAACACGTCAAAACGGAGGAAAATAAAATGAACGAAGTTCACCGCAATATGGACGAAATAATTGATAATTTGGAACAATGCTTACTCACCATAACAGGCGATACTTCAGAGTCTTCTGGTTTTTAATTGTATTATAATGTAAATAATTGTCTAAAAAAAAATTATTATGTATTTATATTGTATTTAAAATTGCTATTATTATTTTGACGATCATTTTAACATTTTTTTAATTAATATTGTATTTAAAATTGATATTATTATTATTTTGACGATTATTCTAACATTTAAAATTGCTATTATTATTTTGACGATCATTTAAAAATGTTTGTGATTTATATAATATGATAAATTGTCTTATGAAAAAACGTAAATAAAAATAGTTTTAATTTATGAATGACTGGCGTATACGTAATTATTTTGTATAATATTTATAATATCATATTTTAGTATTGTTAATAAACAAATGAATATTTTAATTATCTTTACTTCATATCGTGGACTGGGTATAAAATACAAAATATAATATCTTATATTAAATGTAGTATATTTAAAATATTACGGTGTATGTAAACCGTTTGGTCACCGCGATGGACAGACAAACAAAAAATACGCGCAATGTATTTTAAATTATGTAGACACATTGACAGTCGATACTAAACTCATTAATGTTCCCGTCCGCGGCGGTGCGTCAAGCGCTACCACGGAACAAAAGCCACGCCCATGCGCACAACTTGGCCGCCGAGTCATCATCTCATTTTGAATAGACTATACCTAAGAATGTGTTGTCTATAACTGTAAAGAACTGCAATTAACGGTGTTACCTAAGGCTCGGGCCACACGATGCGTTTTTTCCGCGTTGGAAAATATGAATGCGGAAATTCCGCAATAGCCGTGTTCGACCACACGATGCGGAATTGCCGGATGCGAAATCAAAAATGTATTTATTTATATAATATAAATAATACATTAATTGATTTATATAATTTATATTTTAATTTAAAATCTAAAAATACTAAATACTAATATTATACCTACGTTATCTGGTTATCATGACCAGCTGACATTGAACCAGTCAAGCTTCTGCTTACGACAAGTACGGTCGATTTTGTTTCACTATGAGTGCTCTTTTAAATATTATTTGTGCTGCGGAAGCATCCGGTGAACTAGATGAACCTACTTCACCAACTACAACAAGACAATTTTGGGTACATCCACTCAATCAAAAAAGAGAGAAGGATTATTTGTTCGAAAACTTTTACACGTCAATTCGAAAATTTCCTCAAAAGTTTTTTGAATATTACCGAATGTCGCTAACTTCTTTTGATGAGTTATTGGAAATAGTTCGTCCTAATTTAACAAAGCAGCATACTAATATGAGGAATCCAATATGTATTGAGCAAAGACTTACAATTACTATAAGGTAAAAATATATTTTTTTAAATTATCGTAGATAATGATATGTACTTACCTCTTATTATACACATCGAATAGGTATATTAATAATTAGTATTTTATAAACAATCAGTAAATAATTAGAAGTAATAGTTTATTTGGGAAAACTGAAAACTAAAAACGATATAATAAATTGTAACAATTTATTTAACCTTTATAACTAATAATATAAAAAAAAATTAAAACCCTGTGTGCTTATATATTTTTTATAGTAAAATAAAATAAACTAAAATGTATAAACCATATTTTAAATTTATTTATTTGAAGAGGTATCAGGAGGGAAATTCGATGATATATTAGTAAGTGGCATTTGAGGCATTTGATGTAATTTCTTGTTGATTTTTTGGAAAACTATGTTGAGGTGTAGGTGAATACATTACAGGTTGAGGATATGGTGGTAAAACGTTATGAGAGATATTGGGATAATATGTATTGGTGACTTCAGGTTGCCTATGTGGAGGTAAATAAAACGATGAGGAATCTTGGTATGAATTATCGTTCTGATATACATTTGCAGGTTGATACGTTGAAGACGATAAACTAATGTTATAAGATTGCTGTGCATTTTTAAAAAAATTAAGAGCATTAATACGAAAATCTAATTTCTGCGAATCATTAAGCTTTTTATAGTCTAGTAATAAAGACAATAAAAAATGTTTATCAGGATCATTACACTCTCTTTCCTCTAAATAAGTTAATAATTTATTTTGGAATGGAGTAATCACGGTTTCTTTTGCACTTTTTTTAAATTTTTTTGAATATACTTGAGAAGTTGACGTAGAGGCTATTGTATTCTGCTCAGTTTCACCAATCGGGTTAATTTCTTCGAAAGTTTGTTCACCTTGAACACTTTCGTCGAGGTTATCTTCAAAATTTCCAGATGTACTAAACAAAAAAATTAAATAATGTATTACCTAATTATAATAAAGACTTAAGACGTACTTAAATATGATATCGTAAAATATATAGAATAATACTTAATAAAAATAATAAAGTAAATTGTAGTTATGAAAAATATGAAAAAAAAACGATAAACTTACTTTCTTTTTTCAGCAACTGGTTTTAAAAATGATAAAATGTCAGCGTAATGATACTTCTTCTTTTTTGACGCACCGGAACCAGATGGGGTCGACTTTTCTTCTTTATTCCACTTTATATAATAGTCGCGAACATTTCTCCATTTTTTTTCTTTTAAATCTTTAGCTTAAATAAAAATATTAAAATAATCTATTTACTAAATTACTCAAAAAAAATATTAATATTATAACAAATAAATATTTTAGATTTTATAGATTCTGAACGGAGTGAGGAATGTATTGATTTTACAATGATGTGTTTTTTTTTTGTGTGTGTCTGAGGACAAAATTTGGAGCAGTAATAGTGCTTCAATTGTTTGGCTGTGCCAAAATACTTGAAAATTTAATAGAAGATTCTACACAACTTAATCTATGAGTTATTCAAAAATGATCAAAATACATTGGCATAATTTTTTTTTATAAACGTTTGAATTTCAAATATCGACAAAATTCTTCAAAATCACGAATATTTGCATATTATTTTGTAGTTCAAGATGTAATTTTTTTTTTTTTTGTATTCATAGCTAAGAATTGAAAATTTAACACAAGGTTGTCCATATGTTTTTCTTACAATATTTATAAAAAAAATTGAGCGTAAGCCATTTTACTTGCCCCAAACAGTGATACCGACACAAAAATTAAAAAAATTAATAAATAAAAAACACATCATTGTAAAATCAATTGAAAAATTTAACATGATTAAGTACTATTAATACACAATGAATCCCTATACTTTTCATTGAAATTGCTTAAAAAAGTTTATGAAAAATTAAGTTAATTTCCTATTAAAAACGATAAAATTGGTATTAGTTTATCAAAAATTGATATATACGTTCCAAATCGACAATATTCATAATTCGATATGATTTGGAAAAGTAGAATATAATTTAATTTAATTTAATTTCAATGTTAATAAATACAACATGTTGTCAAATACTGTGGTTTTCAGATATTTGTCGACCGGGACTTGTTTCAAAGCTCTACAATTTGATTTTCACGTTGGTAAAAGTACCATTGCAGAAATTGTTAGGAAGACCTGTGTTAATATTTGGAAAACTCTACAGCCTACAGAAATGCCAAAACCTACAAGTGAACAATGGCTTGATTTCAAGCCATTTATCAGCTATTTAGCTGATAGATTTTATCAAAGTACAAATTTTCCAAATTGCTTGGGTGCCATAGATGGCAAACACATACGATGTAGGAATCCCATAAACTCCGGTTCATATTATTTTAACTACAAAAAATATTTTTCTATTATATTAATGGCCGTAGTTGATGCTAATCTCAGTTTTATTTGTATTGATGTTGGAGCTTACGGGAGGGAATCAGATTCTACCGTATTTAGACAATGCACATTTGGTAAAAAACTGTATGCTCAAGAACTAAATATACCAAAACCAACATGCTTACCTAATACAGAAAGTCCTCCATTACCGTATGTGTTTTTGGCTGACGAGGCTTTTGGTTTGCATACAAATTTGTTGAGACCATATCCTGGACGAGGTTTAAATGATAAACGGCGTGTATTTAACTACAGGCTCTCAAGAGCACGAAGAACGGTCGAGTGTGCATTTGGAGTATTATCCAACAAATGGAGAGTATTACATACTCCTTTATTAGTGGAACCAGATTTTGCCGACGAAATAATAAAAGCTTGTTGCATTTTACATAACTATGTTCGTCGAAGGGACGGAGCTAGTTATGAAGATATGGAGTCAAATCTGTTGGTCGATGACTTATAAATTCGAGGAGTTCCAGCAAGAGCACAAGGGATAGAAGTTAGAGACGCATATGCAGATTATTTTATGGGTCCAGGTTCAATACCATTCCAATATAGATTCATTTAAAAATTGGAAATTAAATACCTAATAATATTTGTAATCAAAAATTGTTTTTTTTTTTTTTTAAATGTATAAACTATAGGTTAGCTATACAATTGAAATACGAAGTATATCAAACATATTAGGGTACAATAATAATAAGTAATTAATACTAGCTATAGTAATATTATTTAATTTTTTTTTGTGATACTTATATTATTATAATTTTTTAATAATTTTAATATATACAATTCTGGTTGTTTTTCTTAAATTATTTGTAGTTGACTTTTGAGTAATATAAGTAATATTTTACCTAGACTGCTAGACTTATGTAGTAGATAAGGGTTAAAAAAAGGTGAGTTAAATGTACTTTTATTCTATTTTATTTTGGTTTTAAAATAATAACTGTATCTACTTTATTTGATTACAATTATTAAGTTGTAGAGGGTAAAAACTAAAAACAAAATAGTTGTGTATTATGTTTACTCAAGAGTAATTGAGTAGTCAGGCAGGTATAGAAATAAAATAAAAATAATAATTTAATTACGAAAGTAAAGATTAGGTATAATTAATTATATTAACTTACCTCTTTCGTCTTTTTGTGATGACGAAAGCTCATTCCAATCGGCATACATGGCTTCAGCGACTGAATTCCAAGACAAGGCCTTTAGATTTTTGTCGCTTTATTCCTTTGACCCCACATCCCATAAGCATGGCCTCGACTCAATTTCAATTATCATTTTTTCGTAATCAAACATTTTTTAAAATTTTTTACTACTGTTCATCAATACAATTTAATAAAATAAATATATATCAGCACCGCATGCGGAATACCGGACCGTGTGGACGGCTTAATTTGAAATAATGTTATTTTCATTTGTTTGCGGTTACGGCAATACGATATTTCCGCAGAATGTTGCGGCAGGCCGCGGAAATTTCCGGGCATGCCGCGTCGTGTGGACGGTTGTATTTATAGCAATGTGTTTTCGTTTTGAACCCTGCCGCATGCGGAATCGCCGCTACGATGTCTGCGGAAAAAACGCATCGTGTGGCCCGAGCCTAATTCCCCCTATTCCCGTGTCCCCGAATCGCTAGGGTTGACCGCCGGTTCCGTAGGAGCCCGACGGTGCCGAAACAAATGATGATTACCTTGATGTTGTTGTTGAAAATATTCTCAAAGTTAATGAAAGCCAAGAACATACAAGAAATAGATTTGAAATTTTAACTGGAGATATAAAAAGAAATGACATTTTAAGACTGTTAAATATATAATTTATTGTATGTATCTAATGTGTATATATTATATCAATATACAAATTGTATAAAATATAAATAAATAATTAATTTAGTTTTAATTAAAACAAAACAATTTTTATTTATTTAATAATATTTTGTTTACAACAAAAAGTTAAAAAAAGTACAACATAACAATGGATTATAAATATATTAATAAAAAACAATTAAATTTAAAAATAAACTATTGTTACTACCATCCATATCAATGAGTTGTTATGACTGTTTATCTAATTAGTAGTATAAATAAAAACAGCAAATATAAAATCAATTAAACATAAATAGTATACCTTATCTTGAATACTACCTATCGGATACATTATTACATGCATTTTGAAATCAAATAAAACAAAAACTTAATAATATAATCAGTCACAATGAATATCATTTTTTCAAAAAAAAGGGCCAGATAATTGTATTTTGTACACATGGAATGAGAGTGATAGTGGGAGAGGACCAAACGAGGTTTGCTCTGCCCTAGTTCACTTTTTAGACACATTGGAAAATAAATTAAAAAATGAAACTACACCACCAACTATACTTAATCTCTTTTCTGATTCATGCTCGGGTCAAAACAAAAATCAGTTCACAATGGCTACACTTTTATTCTACATAAATTGTAAAGCAACCATTTTCACCAAAATTAATCATATATTTCCCGTTAGGGGGCATAGCTATATGCCTCCTGATCGTGTTTTTGGACGCATAGAACAAGTTTTACGGAAAAAGGAAAATATAATTTCACCCAAACAATACGTAGATATTTTTAAAAAATTTTGTACCGTCAAAGAGTATAACAAAGATTTTTTTATTTAAGACTACAAGAGTGCAGTTAAAAAAGTAGTTAAAACCAAATCAGAATTTAAGTCTACTGAACAAAAAATATATACATATATTAAAGGTCAACAAACTGTTGGAATTTCCAAAACTTATAGTGGTATACCAGAAAAAGTTGAAGAGAAAATGCAATGTTGCTTCAATGTTTGATCTTACATTGTTGCCCCAAACCAATCACGTAAAACTTCCAAAGCAAACCGATGTAAAAAATCTGCTTAAATTTTTTGAAATTCCCGATGATGCAAAACAATTTTACGAAGATATTTTCAAAAATACATCTGAAGAATCAATAACTGAAGTTCCTCTTTATGACGAAGATGATGATTAAGTTATATTTTATTAAGTTGCTCATTGCATTATATGCATAATGAATAACCCGGCGATGCCCGGGAAAAAAATTGTGATTAATTAACTCCTTTTAGGTGTAATTTAATGTGGAAGCAAAATCATATTATGTTTCAATTTTTAGTCATCCCACATGGCGTTGCCCGTGAGACATGCTTATGGTTATGCAAACAATATATTATCAGGTAGGCAATCTACTTGCAGTAGATTGCGGACACAGCGAGGAGGGTGATCAAATACAATCTACATTAGTATAGATTTGTAGTTGAAAAATATATTTATACGGTATTACGGTGTACCTAAAATAGTATTGAAGTCATAATTGATTATCCCGGATTTTTATAGTATTTCTATATTAATATATTTTGAGGGTTATTTTATTTTTTTATTTTTTCGGATAAAAATCAGCGTTCTTGTACCTAACGGCTAACTTTGTGAAATAATTCAACGTATATAGCTGATGAGCAACCGCAAGTTATAATAATAATAATGCTAATTTCTGCTATCACTATTATAACCTGCAACCAAAGGCAACCATTAATAAACAAAAAAAGTTTCAATTTCCACCTCGAATCTTAAGATCCATGATTGACCACTTCTTTGAAATGCGAATATCAGAAAATCTTTTCTTATTGCACATCTAGATAATTAGAAGAACCACTATTCCAAACATCAAGTTTTTATGTTTTGTAGGTACTTAAACCAATGTAGTATATTTAAATTAGATAAAGCTTGATAGATGGCGCCACTATTGTATTCTTACAACCCCTTATTTCCTCCTTTAGGGGTGAATTCCCAAAAATCCTTTCTTAGCGGAAGCTTACGTCATAATAGCTATCTGTATGCCAAATTTCAGCCAGATCCGTCCAGTGGTTCCGGCTAGGCGATGATGAATCACCCAGGACAAGTCTTTTTATATATGTATACAGATTATTATTATTAAATGGTATTTTTTATTTTTAAAAGTAATGTTTTAAATATCTTATAAATTTACTAACAAGATGTTGAAGTTTTATTTTTTATTATTTTATTTACTGTTTTTGTTTTTAATTTTTAAGTTACATACTCAATAATAATTAAAAGACTGAATTATTATTATTAAAACTTATAAATTTTATGAATAAACAAGGTTTTATTTAACAAACTGATAAAGTGTTTTTTCATTAGTTATTATATTATAATGACAATTATTATGTTACATGTTATGAGATAGGTTCCTAGTTAAATAATTTTAATGTTGAATGTTGATGATATGAAATCAATATAAAATATTATATTCCAGGAAATAGTACGTTATGGTAGAATATAGAAATATAGAAAGCAAAACGAACTATTTCCATAAATCAGACCAAAACGTACTATTTGTCGGAAATAGGACGTTATGATGCAATTTAGTAATTAAAATTATGAATTACTACAATAAAATTAAAATTTTAACAATAAATGACATCATAACCAAAATCACTGAATTTTTATGAATTTTATGATGTTTTTACAATATTTCCACGAGTTTCTAGTAATTTGGAACAGAAAATCGTGATTTCTGAAAAAAGTGTAAAATGGAAATAGTACGTTTTGAAATTTCGCCCCTCATATACTTTTTCTAAATTTCTCCATTTTTGATGGCATTTCATTCCACTGTCTTTTAAAGATTTACTTACCACATACCCATGATCTTCTTGCAGTTATAGAGCTATTTTTTCCCATACTTTATACTTTGGAGTCTTTTTATCCAGCAACTGTTTTTGAATACCTTCAAGCTTGATTATATTCAAAAGGTCTTCAAGATATAAAAATCTTGGGATTTGGGTTTGCGTGAACACCATATTTCATCGTTAGAAATATTTAACTCTACAACACAAAAATTATAAATGTAAAGAATACACATTGTATGCTTAAGTTTTAGTATTTTTTTATAGACCTATCATACTAAAAAAAAAAAGTCAGTTTAAAAAAATTATATTTAAATTTTATAAATTTACCATTATCTGATAGTTTTTCATCATTAGAATTCAAATCTTCATCTAATCCGTCCACGAAAGATGATGCTGGTACCCACATTTCACATTCTTTGTCTATGATAACATATATAAATTTAATATGTTTGTATCTGTCATGGCATGTTCAATTTGTTCAAACAAACAAATAGTTAAACAGTATTTACATTATAGGTGGATTTGATCTGACACTGGCCGATCAAATCAAAATTTTAATTTGTTCAATGTATTTTTAACCAAAATTATATTTCTAATTGATATACATTTGAAATAATGTAACCATAGTTTTATAATTTTAAATAGTTTAATTCTTTTTTATATGTACCTTTGAATTTTCACATTGCAAAGGATATGAGACTCATCTTTCGAAAATATTTGTTCACCACCAGACAGGATAAAGTTTAAAAACGTTCCGGTTTTGGTTTTGGATGCCATTATGTTGCAAGAATATAAAATTTAAACTTAAGTACAGTAACTTAATTATTACTCAATGTACATACTCTGCACTCAGGCACTCACGTTATATAAGTTACGTATGTTAATGTGCAGACTGAAAGACCACCAACCATGACAGTGCGGAACAAATAAAATAAATTATTTTAAATAATTATTATCATCATATTATTTCGTATATTATCAATAACCAAACAATATAACCATTTCATTTTGATGGTTACAAATTATCAGTTACCTAAAACCAAAAGTTATTACCAAAAATATAACCAAAACCGCGAAAACGACTTGTTTATAAAATATAGTAACCAGGTTACATTTGGTTAAGCGCGAAAACACGTCTAATATATTAATATAATACCTCGGACTAAGATAATGTGATTACTTATTATAATAGATCAAAATAATAATATAATATACAATGGATTGAGCCACAACTTAATATTTGCCTTCAATTCTCATGCGCGAGCGACTAATACCATATTTTTCTCGATGATGTGATAAATATGAACATTATAAAGCTTTAACTGATAAGATCATTACCTATCTAGAATTGTTTTTAAGCATCGTATTCCAATTTTCCAACTCAATAACCATAATGTGGGCGTCACGTTAGTTGTTTTAGGAATAAATATAAAAATAATTATATTATTTATGTATTATTATCTAAGGTTTTTATCTTAGACTTATCCACCCTGATACATGGATACAATATACATATAACTTAATATGTACATATAGTATAATATACCTACCCTATATTATAATAGTACTTACATTATATATAATATTTTTTTAATACTGTGTTATAATTATGAGTTCATATAATGAATTATTAATAATATTATATAAAAACAACAACTGTCACAAATATTATTTTAGTCGTCAGTCGATCAAATAAATATATCACTATGCAGTATTAATAGTATTACTATACTTATATATACCTATATTATGGTATTTATAAGTGACTTGTGGCTATAATACAAACTATTATAATATCTTTGGTGTCAGGGAAAAAGGACATCATAAGTCATAATTATTAAAATTTCAAGGCGAGACGGAGTAATTTAATGTTTAAAAAATTAATTATCTAAGACTTATGATTAAATATATTAACCAAAAATAGTTTTGTTATTAAAAAAA
This sequence comes from Nasonovia ribisnigri, assembly GCA_027563435.1. Lineage (NCBI taxonomy): Eukaryota > Metazoa > Arthropoda > Insecta > Hemiptera > Aphididae > Nasonovia > Nasonovia ribisnigri. Next base: position 47,099 of record JANEHU010005031.1, on the reverse strand, counting down.
CAAGCTCTTTATGATTTTGTCCACATATTAGTTCTCATTATTTTAGATCATGAGATAATTGCTCAGATAATTGCTTTAGTATTTGCCTTTTTTCAAATTTCTGACTTTTTTTTTTTAATCTGGGTATCATCACTGTCACATTTCATATGGGTGTGACCAGGCATAATAGAAACTATTATGATTGATTATTTTTAATAAACAATAAACATGGCTGCAATATGAGAATTCTTGTTTTATAATTGTTCTTCCCAAGAATCTGAATATAGAGTAACAGTTGTAATACTTTCTAGCAATAAGATCATTATTTTTTTGAAAATACAGAATCCTATCTCATTGGCACCTCTTCTAGCAATATTTATTCATGCTATAAGTATAGCAATTTGCTACTTGCTAGACCTGTAGCAAGATTATGTGTGCTACAATTGTATATCCTATATTGTCGCTTATAAAAAGCAATAGAAGTTAAAATAAATGGTTTATTAATTATTATATATATATAATATTGTATTGCAAGTCGAATGCTATACAAATATGGAACTTCTGCAATTATGGAGCTATTAAATTGTTCACAATTTCTATTTTATCATTTTCTGTACAAACAAAATGAAATTGTTATTATTTTATTTAATTTTTACATGATAATAATTATTAAAATTAAAATACTATTTATCAGTATAAATTATACTGTACAGAATCAGACGATCAGCTGGAACTTCAATTGCTTTTATTCTTTTAATTATACTATATAATTTAACTTTTTATTATCTACTAATAATACGTATAAACAGTAAGGTACCTAGCTGGTTTTAACTCAGCACTTAATTGTTTTAAACATTTTACTTTCCAACACACTATTAATAATTTTTCTAGTTAAACTAATTATTGTTTTTTTTTTATTTTTCAATTGATTTTATTGTACACAATAATTATTTAAGTCAATTAGCTTAGCATTATTAAAATTAGCTAGCATTATTGTATTAGTGTATTACATATAATAAATAATATAATACACAAACTATTTATGTTAACTCATAATTGTTTAATAAAATTTGAAGTTGCCCTGCAATCACTATCTATTATAGTACTTATATGTGGTCTAGGTGGTAATTAAAAATTAATTCTATTTAACTGAGTTTTTTTTTTTTTTTTTTTATATGCCCGGGGCTTTATTATTTAAACGACCCAAAGGTCTTTATAAATATGTTTGACAATTATACATATTTTACATACTAGATACAAAATATATATATTACACGTTGATGGAGACACTTCCAACGAAGTGGCCCCTGCCTTAATTTAAAATCTTAAACTAAGTCGTATGGTTTCAGACGCTTAAGACGTCTGATATCCTTGGAGTTATCTAATAATTGAATGGCTAGTGGATTGACATGGTGATCTAGCCTCGTCTCGTGCTTGCGAGCAAACCTTTGGATTTCGTCTGCTACTGTAGGCAGCATCATATCACGGTGAATTGCGTTGTTTCTTTCGAACCGGTAGGCTGCAGTGATGGTCCGAAGGGCGATGTTTTGACAGCGTTGTATTACATCGATGTTAGACTTACTGGCACAACCCCACAGTTGAATGCCATAAATCCAGATAGGTTTTATAATTGCTACGTACAGTAGACGTTTGTTTTCGATGGTTAACTCGGAGCGGGGTCCGACTAACCAATAAAGTTTTCGCATTTTTCTTTAATTTGAATTTTTTTCTGATAGACGTGGTGTTTCCAGTTTAGACGAGAGTCGAGGTGCATTCCAAGATATTTTGCTGAATCTTTTTGTGGGATTGGTGATTGATTCAGTACTATTTGGATATTTTCGGTTTTACGTAACGTATAGTTAACATGCACCGATTTATCGCCATTGATCTTAATTTTCCAACGTCTTGTCCAGGCAAAGATACTGTTAATTGACTTCTGTAAGTTATCAGTTGCAGTGAGCTGATTATTACGTGTTGATAAAATTGCCGTATCGTCGGCAAACAGAGCTAATGTTGTGTTGTCATCGTTTGGTATATCAGCCGTATAGAGTAAGTACAATATAGGTCCTAGAACACTACCTTGCGGTACTCCAGCTGATATGTCTTTCCATTCGGTTATTGCTTCTTCGTGTATGACTCGAAATTGACGGTCGGTCAAGTATGATTCAAGAAGTGCACACCAAGTATGTGGTAGCTGATCACGCAGTTTGATGAGGAATCCTTTGTGCCAGACTTTGTCAAAAGCCTGGGCTACGTCAAGGAATACTCCACAGCAGTACTTTTTTTCTTCAAGAGCTTTACTAATCAGTAATCACATTAGTTACTCGATGTACTTGATCGATTGTCGAATGTTTGTTGCGAAATCCAAACTGATGTTCTGGTATAAGATTTTTTCTCTCTATTATCGGTTTTAGGCGTTTAAGCAGAAGTTTCTCTAAAAGTTTAGATAAACTTGGAAGGAGTGATATCGGTCGGTATGATGTGACATTTTCAGGCGGTTTTCCTGGTTTGAGCAACATGATCACTTGTGCTCGTTTCCATTGTTCTGGAATGTATTCCATGCGCAAAATAGCGTTGTATATGTGTGTAAGATGAATTATAGCCTTCCTTGGAAGTTCTTTCAGCATTTTTGGACTAATGTCATCATAGCCTGGTGATTTTTTTGGGTTTAAGTTGTTATCTATTTCTTTAGCAACTTCCAACGGCGAGAAATGTTTGATTTTTTCACGTGTTGCATTAAGTGGTTGGCAATGTAAAATGTCGAGCTCAGAGTCAATTTTATTTGGCATAAATACATGTTCAAGATGCCGAGCGTATATTTCGGCTTTTTCTTGTTCACTGCGTGCCCAGGTGCCGTCTTCCTTACGGAGAGGTGGTATCTAAACACGAGGCCTCTTCATGTGTCTTGTTGCTTTCCATAACGAATATTCAGTATTATCCGTCGCAGTGAGACTACTCAAGTATGTTTTAAACGTTTTATTTTTCATTTCTTTGATTTTGTCATGAAGGATTTTGCTAACACGGTTCCATTCTGTTTTATCCGTTGGGTTCCGTGTACTATGCCGTGTTCGTCTCGCTCGACGTTTTTGTTGAACTAGTTTTCTTATTTCTAGTGGGTAGGTCAACTCGAAATTACCATTAATAGCTACCGGAGTTGCTATTTCCGCAGCACTAACAATCTCGTCGGTTATTTTTTTAACTGCAATATTAATGTCTGCTATTGTTTTTAGTCGAGTTGAAAGTATTATGTTTTCTTCGAGCGTATTTCTGAATAAGTCCCAATTTGTTTCTTTGTTTGTTTTAGACATTTTTTTTGTTTCATTATCACTTCTGAGCTTAGTGAGAGAACCACAGGAATGTGATCCGATGTCAGTTCTATTAGTCCTTCAACTTCCGTATAGTTTGATGAAATACCTTTCATTACGTAGAAATCAATAAGATCAGGTAGATTATTTGGGTCAGTAGGCCAATATGTCGGTTTTTTAGTTGAAATAAATTGTGCTTTAATTGTATTTGCTGATTTGAACAATTCCCGCCCTTTGGTGGTAATCAATCTTGATCCCCAAAAGGTGTGTTTGGCATTATAATCTCCTCCAGCAATGAATCTGCTACCGAGTGTCTTGAAAAATTCAATAAATTTGTTGTCATCTACTTTATGTCTTGGTGGACAATATATAGCAGAGATGGTTAAATCGTTGTTGCCGTCATTAATATGAACACTAGTTGCCTGTAAATGTTCTTGAGGAAGTTTATCAAGTTCATAATGTTTAATTGATTCTTTTATTATTACTGCAGTTCCTCCATGAGCGCGATTGCTTGGATGTTCTGTTGTATATATTCGATATCCATGTAATTTTAGAGTGGTCCAGGTTGTGAAGTGGGTTTCTGAAATTAAAGCTATGTCAATTTTTTCGTTGTTCATAAGATGTTCAAGTTCTTGTTTACGTTGTACAAGGCCGTTAGCGTTCCATGTTATGATTCGAAGCGTTCTACTCATTTCTTCTTCTTTTGTGCTTTGGTTTTGGGCTGGCTATTTTCAAGCCTGCCCAACCTCTCATTTAATTTTGTTAATGCTGTCATAACGTCAGATAGTGACGGTACATTTTTTTTTGTTGTGTATGGGTTTGAGTCAGCGGACCCTTTTGGTTTTCATTCAAAGAACTAGCTATCTGCGCAAAAGAAACTTCATGAGTGACTGGCTTCGCAGGATTTTGTTGGATTCTTTGTACTGCTGTAGTTTTTTTAGGATGAGCTTTTTCTATTGCATTTTTATAAATGATGCATCCTTTCCAATTTGCGGTATGTCCTTCACCACAGTTAGCGCATTTCGCCTTTGATTTCTTAGACTTGGGGCAATTTAGCGAAGTGTGTCCTTCACCGTATTTTACACACTTTGGTGTTTTGAAACAGTAGTTTTGAGTGTGACCAAACACTTGGCAGTTTTTGCATTGTGGTAGTTCTTTTTTTTTTCTTGGAGGTTCCACTTTTATTATATGATAGCACAAATTTTTAATATCATAAATGTCTTTGTTGTTTGCTTGTGGCTCCAAATCCACGAAGAATAATGGAAGCCTTAAAATAGTTCGATCACTAAACTTGTTGTTAGGGTCGACTTTTTTTTTAATTTGAATGTTTGTGACATTATTTACAAGATGTCCTAGCTCGGATAATTCGCTCTTAATGTCATAGGGGTCAGTTTCAGGGTAATCCACGTTTCGTGTAATCCACGAATTACCGCCCGAAACTTTTTTTCTGTTTTAAGTTGGTATCTGTGATACTCAACTTTTTGCTCTTCTAATACTTTTATATTTCGTCGAAACTGGTGAACAGATTTTTTTAACGGATCATTTTTTTATCAAATAGTTTTTTTTAATTAATAGTTTTTTCTATCATATATTGATTTCTTATCAAATTCCCCTTCCCATTTTTTTTGATCAATTTCAAACCTTCGATTATGTTATGAAATAATTTCAAAATATGGTACTTCACCAATTCTCCAGAAAATATGATATTTCGATTAGATTTGTCTCAGTTGAATAAAACCGATAAAGATATAAAAAATCGTAATAAGAATCTATATTCAATAAAGTCTGTATTTCATGAAAAATTGTTTTTAATAAAAAATATCTTGATTGAATAAAACAATATAATAATAATAATAATAATTGATTGAAAATAATTTATATAATTGACTCTTATAAAACTGGAGTAAGGGTGGAGCTTACATCGAAACAAATTAAAGGAGGCTTTTTACCTTTAATTTTACCTTTTCTAGAAGCTGCAGCAGTAGCTACTCCAGCTATAGTAGCATTGTACGATAGCTATAAAGATAGTAAACATAAGAAAAAAATGGAAGAGGAAATAATTTGACACAATAAAGAAATGGAAAAAAATAAAGGTGCTGGATTGAAAACGAATATAAAAAAAAAATCGAAAAAATGAATAATTTCAATAAATCATCATTCATAAAAAATATTAAAAAAAAAAATCGAAAAATTGAACCGTTAACTAATTTTGATATAATGCAATTTGTAATTAATATAAAAAACTTCAGAGGTTGTTTCATGAGAGATTAATTACCTAGAAAAACATTGTTAGATGAATGTGGAATATTAAATTTAAATAATTCTACTAAAGATGGTTCACATTGAGTTGCATGGAAAAAAATAAAAAATAAAAAAATTTATTTCGATTCATTTGGAAATGGTCCTCCTCCAGAACTTGTAAAATATTTAGGTGAAGATAATCTTTACTATACCAATGACAAATTCTAAAATTTTAACGATCCACCTATATGTGGACATTTGTGTTTAGAATTTATTGAATATTATAAAAAATTTATTTAAAAATGTATTAATGGATGATGATGATCTAATACATTGTCTTAAGTGTAAAAAAAGAACAAAAAATATAAATGCAACTAAAATTCAAACAGTTAATGGTCGATGGAGAATTTCAACAAAGTGTTTCATCTGTAATACAAACAAAAATAAATGTATAAAAACTCCTGAAATTGAACAAAAAATTCCCAATAATTCAATAATTTCAAATAAAAAATTAAATGATGCAGATAAATTGTTATTAGCTAAAGAACTTCATAAACCTGTTAGAATACATTTTCCTAAAAGGAGAATTTTTACTAAAGGTATTGATGATTTATGGGCTGCTGATTTAGTTATTATAAAAAATTGTTCAGATGAAAATTAGGGTTATTCTAATATAATAACTGTGATAGATACATTTTCAAAATTTGCCTGGGCTTTACCCCTCAAAAAGAAAGATGGAATTAGTGTTTCAGAAGCATTTGAAAAAATAATTGAACAAGCTAAATCACAAAATCATCAAGCACCAAATTTACTTCACGCAGATAAAGGTTTGGAATTTGAAAATAAACATTTTAAAAATGTTTTACAAAAATATGATATTCATATGTATCACACACAAAACGAAGAAAAATCGGCAATAATTGAAAGGTTTAACCGGACATTAAATGGGAAAATGAGAATAAATTTTGAAGTTAAAAAATCTAAAAAATGGATAAATATTTTACAAACTTTATTAGATGAATATAATTTCAAAGACAAACATCGATCTATTGGTATGAAACCATGTGAAGTAAATAAATCTAACGAAGACGATGTTTTATACAAATTATTTCCTACAAAAAACAAACCTAAACCAAAAATTAAATTTAGTGTAGGTGATAGAGTAAGAATAAAAGCTTATAAAAAAAACATTTGGTAATAAATATAGTAACAATTGGACAAGAGAAATATTTATACTACAAGAAATTTTAAACACAAATCCTATAACCTATAAAATTGTAGCTTTAAACAATGAAGAGATTTTAGGATCATTTTATAACGAAGGGTTACAAAAATCAAAATTTTAAATTATATTTTTAATAGAAGTTATTCTATTAAAAAAAAATTGAATGTAAAAAAAAAATAATTTTATCTATAATAAATGGATGAATTAAATAAAATTGAACCCTTAGTTAAAAGAAACAATAACATTTATAAAATGGATAACAATAATAAATATCCTAACAAAACTTGTGATAAATGTAACTTGACACTTACTTACAAAAGTTGGTCTGCTCATTTGAAGACTTATAATCATCAAAAAAATGATAAACATCAGACAATTATACCTTATAGACTTAATAAAAAATATAAAGGTATACCAATTAATCAATATAGACTAAAAAATTTTAATTTTTTGAAATTAATGCAAAATGAAATAAAAAAAAGTATAAAAAAAAATAAATGGTATGTGACATTTAGTGCTTTTACATATTATGAAAATTCAGAGAATGTTAAATATAATCTAAATGAAATCCCAATTAATGGAAATATTTTTATTATTAATCAAGGAGATGATGATTTTGGAAATGGAAATCCTTATATTTCTAAACTATTACACTCACCAACTTGGTTAGAACTTTGTCAAATAGCTAATGATCAAATTATTGCAACAGGTGATTATAATCACTACTATCTAGATGATATTAAGGTTATTCAAGATTTAGGAAATATTAAAATGTGTGAGTTTAATATGGGATCTTAGTTAAAGGAAGTGATATCTATAATAAATAGTATATTCTTAATAGAAATTATTCTATTAAAAAATTGAATGTAAAAAAAAAATAATATTATATATAATAAACAATGGAAAATAAAAAAATTGAAATCAATGTTAAAGAAAATAATAACATTAATAAAATGGATAACAAAAAAACATATCCTAATAAAAATTGTAATAAATGTAACTTAACAATTAGTTACAAAAATTGGTCTAGACATTTGAAGTCTATTCGTCATCAAAACAATGATATAGATCAAACAATTAAACCTAAATTTAATAAAACATACAAAAGTATACCAACAAAACAAATAAGAACAAAAAAAGAAAGAATACCAAAACCAAAAAAAGAAAGAATACCGAAACCACATAAAGTTTTCAATTTTTATAAAAAGCTGTTTGATTTTGATAAGAAAAATAATCGACCTATTTTAAAAAATGAAGAAACAGCATTTCAAAGTTGAATAAAAATTTATATTATTAAAAATAATATGGGTATTAAAGATATACAAACATTTTTAAATCGTTTAGATAAACCAGTAATAGGACGAGTTACACATGAATTAAAAAAGAATAATTTAAAAGTTAATATTATGTTTCTTGCTATATATAAGATAAGTAGTAGAGAAAATATGGAATATCAAGAAAAAAATTTTAAAACACAAAATACAATTTTAACAAAAAATTCTAACTTAAATGAATTTTATACAAAAGCAAAAATTAAAATTGTAAATGAAGAAGACGATTTTATAATGAAAGATTCTGATTGGAAACTTCATCAAATTTTAAGTTTGGGAATAAATATAAATAAATATGTTCCTTTTAAGGGTTCTTCATATATTCCATTACCTAAACATATTAAAAATAAAAAAGCTATTATAAATGTGAATAATGAAGATGATAAATGTTTTCTTTGGGCAATACTATCTGCTTTACATCCTGCTGTAAAAGATGCACAAAGAATAACTAAATATATCCCTTTTAAAAATGAATTTGATAAAGAATTTAAAGATATTGAATTTTCAGTAAAAACCACAGATGTTCCGAAATTTGTTAAAAGAACAAAAGATATTTCTATTAATATTTATTGTTTAGATAATAATGTAATTGTACCATTAGAAATAGTTGGTCTAACAATAAACACAAACAAGACAAAACTAATGGAATTAATAGATAGTGACATAGACCCCCAACAAAGGGAAGGACTAAGTTTTAAAAAGTGGAAGAATTCAAGTATCTAGGGGCAACTCTGAGCATAAAGAACGACTGGTCTAAATAAATAAATATACGTATAAACAAAGCGGAAAAAACCTTCTACGCATTACTGAAATTTCTTAACTCAAAAACGCTCTAGAGAAGATCTAAAACGAGATTGTATGTGTCTATTATAAGACCCACACTGACATACGGATGTGAAGCCTGGACTACAACGGTGACGACGGAAAGGAGGTTAAGAACTTTCGAAAACAGGATATGGCGAAAAATATGTGGCCCTGTGTTTGACACGAATATGGGATGTTGGCGAAGAAGATTCAATAGAGAACTACAAGAAATTGTCATAAATCATAAACATCATAAACACTTAAAGCTTTTTTGTTTTGTTCTACAGTAAAAATATCATGTTTCTTAGTTCTAAATAAATTTTGTTTAACATATTTTGGTTCTTTTGTTAGTAAACAATTTTCAAAATAATTAAAACATATTTTATTTTCCACAACATTTTTTTTAACACCTTTAGCTTTTTTAATTTCTTTTTCAGTATCTAAGATTCGATGTGAATATAATTTAGATCTTAAACCTATGAATTCAGTCATTATTTTTCCGTTCAATTCATCTTTAAACTTGCCTAAAACCATAAATATTATCTTTTGGATAATCTAAAGTGTCAAAATGATCTAACATAATTTTCATATCTTGATTTCACACGGCCTTAAACTTGTAAAAATTCATCGAGCTATTCGCTTTTCTCAAAAGAAATGGATGGCATCATACATTGAATTCTGTACTAAAATGAGAACAGAAGCTAAAGACGAGTTTGAAAAAGAATTCTGGAAGCTTTTAGTTAATAGTGTTTTTGGAAAGTGTATGGAGAATGTCCGAACAAGACCTTCTATAAAATTGGTCTCGTCAAAAAAAAAGCGAAAAAATTAATGGCAAAAACTAGTTTTAAAGATAGAACTATATACTCTAAAAATCTCATGGCTATTCATCAACATAAGGAAACTATTAAATTTGATAAGGCAATTTATGTGGGATTTGCAATTTTGGATGTCTCGAAAACCTTTATGTATGACTTTCATTATAATGTTATGAAGAAAAGGTATGGTACTAAAATTAGCACTTTATATATGGATACTGATTCCTTGATATACGCTATTCAAACTAAAAATTTTTTCGATGATTTAAAAAATAGTTTATTCCCATATTTTGATACATCTAATTATCCTAAAGACCATTATTGTTTTAGTGAAGTTCATAAAAGTATTGCTGGCTATTTTAAAGATGAGTTGGGAGGAAAAATTCTAAAATAATTTGTTTCATTAAGACCAAAGTTATATGCATACAAAACTGTAGATGATACTGAGGAAAAAAAAGCAAAAGGTGTAAAGAAATATATCATTAAAAATCATATGCAATTCGATAATTATATGGATATACTGAACGCTTTTATAAATCATTTAACTGTTGAGAATAAACAGACTCATAGAAACATGAATTTTATTCAATCGAATAAGCATGTTGTTCATTCGAAAACAATGAACAAAGTTGTTCTAAGTGTAAACGCTTTATAATGAATGATGGGATAAACACTTTAGCTTATGGTCACTATAAACTGAAAAAATTACTCAATTAAAAAAAAAAACTTAAGACTTAACAAACTGATATATATATATAAAAGCGTTATCTAGTGATACAATAACATTTTTAATTTCACTGATTAATTTTCTGCTAGATGACGCTTTTTATTTTTGTTTATATCGATTACGGCTACATTAAGTTTTTTAAAAAAACAGATTATAGAGTACCAGGAGAACATATGAAATAATTAATTCAACTCGATAAATAAACTTATACTTTATTTTGTCATAAAATTAATATACATAAAAATCATTATTTAAAAAATATCTGATGATGTTATCCATGAATTTTGACTGGAATCAAAACCTAACCATTTGACAAACATTTTATTTCCATTTTTTTTTATAATACGTTCAACGAGAAAGGCGTTAGGAAAATCAGTTAATTTAATTTCTTGTTCATAAAAACCACCTAGTATTATATTACCTGATCCATCCTTTAGCTGATAAGTTACTGGACTCGTTTGTACAACTTTTGAAACTGTAAATATTTCCGTTGTCCAATTTGGTGTATATCCTTTACTAAATATATGTTTATACTTAGATATTCTTACTTTATCATTAATTTTAAATTTTGGTTTATATAATGTTCTGTTATTTATATATGTATCAAATTTAATTATGTTTGTATTCATACGAGCTTCACTTGGAGTGCATTTGATTGTTCTATGTTTTGTATTATTATAGTTTTGAATAATTTTTGATATTGTATTATACCAATTCCATGTACCGGTTGCAGTAAAATGTTTATATATATTATTTTTAAGAGTTTGTATAACACGTTCACCAATTGAACACTTTATAACACTGTATGAACTATAATGTCTAATTTTATATTTTCTCATTAAATCTTGAAATTGAATATTATAAAATTCTGTACCATTATCTGTCTGTAACAATTTTGGATTAGCTTTCTTTAATATATTGGACATACCTTTTGTACATTCTTTCCCTGATTTATTTTTCAGTGCTTCTACCCATACATATTTCGAATATGTGTCTATAACAACTAATATAAATTTAAAACCATAATTATTTTTAGAATGAGATTGCATATCCATTAAATCAGCTTGCCAGAGGTCATCAATAAACCGTGTTATCACACTACGTCTAGGAAATATTTTTCTCGCTGGTCGATGTAGTTCATTAGCTATACACTCTAAGGTTGACATTATTCTATAATATTTCTCTCACGCAATTCTTCTAAAATAGATATAATTTCGTTATTAACACCAGTATTACCAGCATTTTGTGATGATGTTAAAAGATATAATCTAGTTACTAGCTCATTCGGATCGTCATAATAAACTAATTGTGTTTGAGGTATTACATCTTTATATAAACCAGTACCTTTTTTAGATTGCGATGCTGAAGTAAAACTAAACATATTTTCAACGGTAGGATCTGAAGTCATAGAACTGTTTGCTGCTGGATGAAATTCAAATGGTTCATTTACCACAGTTGTATTATTATGGATATCCCAGTAAACAAATATACATATATTAAACGTATAATATACGGATATGAATAACCTAAGTTACGTATAATAAACGAATATATTTAGTTGATGATAGGTAGAAATCATGGATATTTTTGGGTCAAAAGATAGATATTCAACGTATATTATGTGTGTAATAAACGTACATTTTAACGTATATTCAACGTTTTAAATACGTATATATTAGTGGCAAAAATCATGTTTATAATCAGTGTATATACGAGTATATTTGGTGCAGCCAGCAACGTATAAATTACGTTTAAAATACGTATATAATAGTAGTATGGATTTGGGATATGATACGTTTATCATATACGTGTATTTTAGTATAAATTTCGTAGATTAACATGTAAATATCACGTGTATATTTAGTTTATATACGAGTATATTTGGTGTAGGCAGCAACATATAAATTGCATTTAAAATACGTATATAATAGAAGTATGAATTTCAAATTTGGGATATGATACGTATATCATATACGTGTACTTAAATATAAAACTTGTGGATAAAAATTTAAAAGCAATGTTTATATTTAGGTAATAACTTTATATTATGTAAATTTTTAATATTACAATTTACATGGATTCAAATTCAAAATTTAAATAGAACCATAAATAGGTGTCAGTAGAAAATGTACTTTTTATTTATATGAGTATTGTAGTAGTTAATTAATATTTAGTTATATATATATTAGTATTTAAATATAATCTTAAAAAATCATGTTTTAATATAATGTAAATTTAAATTTTTAATGTAAATCAATAATCTTATTATTGGGATTTCCTCTTAGGAGCCTGCTTTAGCCAATCACTCATATGTATTTTAATCAGTTTCAGTGATTCTTCAGGAAACATGAACTTCACAGCATCTATGAAAAATAAAAAATAATATATAATTAGCTTTTCAAAGTTAAAACTTGAAGTAGTCTGGATTTAACAATAAATAATTTGTTATTATTAAGTACAAATTAAATCAAAAGCAGTTATTTAGTTGTGTGAAAACGAAATACAAAAACTGTATCCCTAAGTAACTGAATGAATTTAAGACTTAAAAAGTCAATCCAAAATCTTATTTTCCAAAAGTACTTTTAGTAACTTAGAAAAATATATATAGGTTTTAGTTGAAAAGGTTAAGTAAAGATTAAGATAAAGTAGAAATTGTGAGGCAGTTTTATACTCTAACTATGAAAACTAAGCCTAATTTGATAGAAGTTGTGGTCATGTTCAGTTTTTTATGAAATTAAAATTATTAAAATTATAAATTGTCTACTGTATAGTTTTAACCTATTTTTTTTAGTTTAGAATCATACCTATTATAATTGTACAAATTTCCATTTTTCCAAGTGCTCGCTTCTCTCCTCTTCCTTCCATGTTCAATCCTTCAGCCATGCGATTTTCAAAAACTATCTTCATTATTTGATAAGTTGTTCTTTTTGAGTCAAATGACTTTCCATTTCTTCGAATAACATTAGCCTATTCAAAGGAAAAAAAAAAGATATACCTTTATAAAATTAAAAATTAAAAAAAAATTAAAACATACTAAGATTTGTTTAAGTTCTTCATTGGCTTCAAGACTGTCAAGTTGTTCCATGGTCTGTAACGGTATTTTTAAATTTGACCGAGTTATGTTTTCAACTGTTTGATTTTGAGTTGTTTGGTGGTTTTGTCTGTCAATTACTTCTGCTATTAAATTTTGATTTTTCATCACATCAATTTTTATAACGTTTACATCCTTTTGGAGCGAAACCATTTGATTAAACACTGAAAATGCAATAATCTACAATTTTTTAAAATTCTAAACAGAGCAGAAAATGTATTTAGCAATTCTTTGTTTTTTCTTAGTTATGAATTATAATGAATATAATTTATTATGTGTTCACACACAGACAAACAAATAAAAAAAATTGTAGAATCTACCACAACATTTTACACTTGTAACCACAAGCCCTTAAGTAACCACCCAATCAGCCTTGCAATTGATTAATCTCAACCAATTCCTCACAATCGTCCCAAAATACTCAAAAGACAGCAGAGTCATCTACTTCCTATATGATTATTTTAATTTTTAACTATACAATAGGGATATAATTTCTTCAAATCAAGTAATTCAAAGTTAAATATAATATTGTAAATATCACATACCTACATATGATATTTAAAAAAATATTATATTTATTACAATAAAATTATCTGAAAAATTATAATATAATATGATTATTATTATATTGTATTAAATTTACATTAAAATTGAAGGTATATATACTGTATTATTCAAATAAAGTGAAAACAATTGAATTAGTTTTCATTGCATACAAATTATATTCTAATACAAAAATAAGGTCCAGAAGATTTATTGATTCAACTAATTCAATCATTTTTATTACCTTTCATTACTGTATGACAGACACATTGCATTTTATCCATCATATTATTATCACTTGATGTAGATGTTGGATTTGTATTTGTTAAATTTTGTTGTACATTTTGGGACAATACTGTTTAGCATAAGAATATTATTATGATAATTATTAATATATATATATATATATATATATATAAATATAATCAACTTTACCAGTATATTGTTCAGAATTTTCTTCCTCATAATTTATGTTTGATTGCTCCACTATATCAGGTGAATTTTCTCTACTCCTGCACATATCAAATAAGCCTAAAAATAAATTCAGTTGTATAGTAATTATTAATGGCTTTGAAATAAATAAACATAAACATAACATTTAGGAAAATTAAACAAGTTTTTATTATTATTATTTTGTATTAATATCGTATGACAGCCTTTGGACTTAGCCATGATTCATGAGAGTATTAGTTAACATTTTAATGCTTAAAACCGTTTTTAAAATGTGTTGTATAGTGCCGGTTAGCGCTAACTGCACCATGGTGGTAATCTGCAAGTTAAATTCTACCAGTTATAGTGCTTACCAGCACTTTACCAGACATAGTAAGAACTTAGTCTTTAAAAAAAAAAAAATTCAAAACAAAACTAAATTATAGAAATACCAGAAGGTTTTGGAGCTTGGTTCAAATCTACGGACGATACATAGTAATTCCGATGAAGTATTGAATACATTTTCAAAAACTGAATGTTGTGTCATCAAAAAATCAATCTGAGTAGTAAGCATGCATTATATATGTGTGACTTTTTAAATATATACATGTATTAACATAACTTATTTTGATTTTGTTAATAATTAAGTTCTAAACACAACTGCAGATTACACATTTCTGAACTTACTTTTACTCGAGCTTTGACTTAAATCAATATCCCTTGTATCTCCATCGTTCTTGTTAGAAGAATCAAAGAACTGTTTTTTTTTGCGTTTTCTAGGTTTATCCACATTTTCCACCTCGGTTGTACTGGTATTACAAAACGCAGATAGTTTTTTCTTTGCTACCTCATATAATTCTGAAAGTTTTTAAATGAATATAAGAAGTTTTAATTATTAATATTTTAGTATTAAACATAATATGCTTAAAGTTGAATCACAAACCAGCAAATTTTTGTGGAAGGCACTCGTATCTGTCCCATACATTTGTTGGTGGTTTTTGAGAGGCTGTATAGCGGGAAGCATTATTACTTCCAGGCCATCTACAAATACATTTTTGTAGTTTATCATCAACAATGATCCAGTTACTCGGAACTATTTCAATGCATTCTTCCTTTCTTCCTCCTCCAAAAACTCGATGATAACAAACTTGTTTAACTTCAGATTTTCAACAATAGCTACAAAATTTGCTGATAAATATGAATCTATATTTTTACAAGTATCAAAAATAATTTTTAGTTAATATATGAAATATTACAAAATAGCCAATTATTCATTATGTCTAAAGTATAATTACTTTCAATAGCCAATAAACGTCCAAAATTTGTCATCCAATGCGTATCTACTTGAACATATTTCTCAGATTTACTTTTTGTATTGCTGAACGGTCTATACCATTCATATATTTGACCAATAACAGGAACAGGATCACCAATCTCTAACTTTAGCCACGTTATTGGAATAGAATTTGCTAATTTTCTGTTGTCCGAGGCAACAACAATACAATACGACTTGGTCTCCATACTAAACAAATAAAATACATAAATAACCTGTAATTATAAATGCCTATTTATTACAAACTAGTACTTATTTTAAATTAGTTTAATTTAATAAACTATTACCTAGTTATAAATATGAAGCAATGAGCATACATAAAATGTATTTTGTTCCCATTGTAATTCTTTATCGGAAAAGGGAAAATAAGAAGCCTTGAATTTAACACTATTAATATGAAACAATTCAACTGTAGATGATATTCTACTACATTCAAATATTCCAACTGAGATAGAAGAGCAAGGGTTGTTGTAAAAAGGATCAACTTTTTCAAATGTAGAACATACAAGGAAAATTTCTCCATTCCGTTCAACAATATTCTTGACAATGCATATAACATTTGATGACATAATCACACAATCATCTTTTTTGGTACTTCTTCTTTTTATTTTTTGAATTCGTAGAGTAAATGTTGGCATGAATAAAATAGAATATTGAGTGACAGATTCAGCCTGCATATTTTCTGGCAATGGACCTTCATAATGATGACCATCGAACAATGGGTACAATGGTATTTCAGAAATATCAGTATGACTACATACACGTTCTTCTATGATACGGTTATGAAGTTGAACTAATGGAGAAGGACCGGGTTGTAATATTTTTTTCAAATGCTGTAAATAATTTTCGAAAGGAAAAGCTGAAAAATTATCTACTACACCATATTTTTTGCAGTCATTTGCCAAATGAATAAACGAATGTACATTGTATGAGACATTTCCACGGCCAAATACTTGAGAAAATGTTTTTACAAAATGTTTAGCTAAAGTATTGGCATAATCATTTTGGCTATAAACAGTTTTACTAGAGCTCAAAATTCTCATGACAATATTAAACCTTATTAAATTGTTATACACAGGTAAACTAACTATATGTTTAAATAAAAATGGTCCCGTGTACAACATTATTTGTCGTAGTTCGGTAGCTTTAAAGGTATGGAAGTCACTTAAGTTGCGTGGTACACGAACAAAGTCTGAACATAGATATTTTGAAATAATTTTCAAACGATTATTTATTAAGATGATTTGATCCTTAGAAAGTCGAATTTGTCCACATGAATTAACAACTTTAGACCCTCTTACAATACAATGTAATATTTTTTTCATAATACCCAAGCAACAAAGATGCATATAGTCCAAAGGGATACTTGAGACAAGCCCGATACCAGTAATATCTAATAAAGGAGATATTCCAACATGATGTTCTTCATTAGTACGGTTTAAAAATGAATCATCAGTTCGTTCTTGAGCAGTTTCGTCATTAAATGATACACTACCATACAAATACTCTCCTTCAACCATACATTTTTCACAACTAAAGTACCCAGAGTGCCCTTTAACCTGTTTAATATAGGCTCGAGCAGGTGCATCGGCAATTAATCCTTTTAAATGTATTCTTATATTGCTATCATCAACTTGCAAACCATTATTTATAAGATCATTAAGTTCATGAATAAAAGGAGAGAGGTATTCATGAACATTGTATGGTTTTTTTTCTCCAAAATAAGATCCAACTATGAAAGGTCTTATTGAATTATCAACAAAAATACCACATAGAATAGGCCACAATGATTTGCCCTTTCTGTCAATTGGCAACCCATCAATGTTGAACCATAATTCAAAGACCGTTAGTTGACGAACGTGTGGATCTCTATTTATTAAATGTTTTAATCCATTGGAGATACCAAAATGGATGTACTGACCACCAGCGATTGTTTTCATTTCTACACTTCCAGATCGGGGAGTTGATAATAAGGTCCTGGAATCTGTTGGTAATGATTTTAAGCTCTCCAAATTATCTACAGATTTCAATAATTTTAATAATTCTGAAGCACGACTTCTTGGAAGTCTAGAATTAGTAATAAACGTGGCTAGTTTTAAATCAAAATTATTCAAATCGGGTACATGTTGAGGAATATTTATTTCTCTAAGTTCCAAACATGGTTCAGGCTCATTATTAGAATAACATTCGATAACTCCTGGTAACGTATTATAGCTTGAATCTTTTTGGGAAAATTGTTCAGGTGGTTCAACTTGTTTGGATTGAATAGAAATAACCGGAGAAATAACATTATCTGTGTTGTTGACTAAATAATTGATTTCAACAACCTTTTAGAACAACCTTTTAGAAACTTGTGATAAGCAGCTACTGGGCTTATAAGCATTTTTGGGCATTTCCTTAAATTTTAAAATAAAATGAATCAATCAAAAAATAAACATTTGAATAATTACTAAAACATTCTAACTTATACAAAAATGTGGCTCTATAAAATGGATTAATATTTAATACCACTTATTATTGATAAAAGAAAAAATTGCCATTAAAACTGTAATTTCTTTTATATTGGACGCTGGCTTTATTATATAATTTTAAAATGTAATGTATAAATTTGTATCATGCATAACTTAGTAATTGTTGAGAGCTATCCATAGTTTTGTACTAATATAGCTAGTAAAAAAAAAAAAAATAATAATTTACGGCCATACCTATTATTTAATTGTATAGGTATATATAATACTTTAAGATTTAACTTTAATTAAATGGGTATTGTTATTTATTAGAAGTCTAAATAATATGTTAGAACAAATTTCAATTCTGTGTACAGAGAAATTAAAACTGATAGTAAATTGGATTTTAAAAAATTAGCTTGTTAATTGACTTAATTAGTAAATATAATTGGCTAAAAGACTTATTCTTTATAAATAATATACATATAAAAATATTATAATAATACAACAGTTTATTTAACTAAAAAGGCTAATATTATTTTTTAAATATAATAAAATTTGTTTTTTAAAAACAAACAACTTTGAATATTCTTAAAAACTGTTAAGTTATACCTACATAAATTATATTTTACCTAATTAATGATGAGTACCTACTAACATATTATAAACAATTACTGATTTCCATGTTTCTATTGGACAATGTTTAAATGTATAGTAGGTATGTATTATAGTAGGTACATATATCATTCTAATTTACTACCTATACATATATATATATGGGTATTTACTTCTTTCAATGATTTAAAATAACTATAAAAGTTACTTCACTCACTCACACACAAATTGTTTAACTATTGTTTGTTTGTATGTATTTTATACCATAACAATTTTCTACAATTATAATATTGTTTTCAGCTTAAAATAAGTAAATATAAAATAGTTATTATTATAATTTTATAAATACATTTGTTTATATTACAATTTTATAAAAACTAATAGGTACCATACTAACTATGTAGTTAGATAGCTCGATAATGTTAAATTGATTTTAACTCCAGTCTCCAATCCCGCCTTTAATAATTACAATGGGTAGGTATAACGTTATAATATATACACTAAGCTGCCACACACAGAATATAGTCTTATATATTACCCTATATAGTATGAACGTGAAAACTAAATAATAATATAATTTATAAAATATCAAAAGTAGGTACTTACGTCAATGATCAGCTGCTGTATACTCGAATATCAATCAAACAAGCACACTACAAATAAAACGCGAATTTGCCTCAGCAGCAAGCGGACATGTCGTATACAAGCACGACACTCACACTCGTAGTGTTGGTTCATTGCCGACCGTATCTGTAAATTTACGTTAGTGTGAGTGGCTTCTTCGTACCACTACCGACCCGCCATTCTAGTCGGAAAGCCGTTTTAAAATAGAACTCACAGTCATGGATAATATCCCGTCTGCCGAGTACTGAAAAACCCGGAATAACACGCTATCGATAATTAATAATTATTAACTACGTTATCACAAATCACAATCGAGAACAAAAAATAACGCATATTATGATAAATTATAATTGTATTACTATAATATATACCTATACTCGATGAAAAATTAACAATAATTGAAAAACCGAATCATAATATTATTTTTCCATGCGTGTTTTTCATATAACTATTAATATCATATTATTATTGTGCAACTTTTCTTTTGTTGGATCTTTTAGCCTTTGACAGGGCCTGATTAAGGAGTTGATCGCCAGTAGGCAGTAGGTTATAAATGGAAAAATCATAGTGCATTCCGACATTTGTAATAAAAAAAAAACTGGGTGCGTCGCGGGACGTAGTACGTACCTACCGCAAAAGTGAGAACTTTAGTTATGCATAGTAAGCTAAAATTTGATATACTTATACCTACCGTACATTTATACTATGAACTAAGAAAAGCATTTTATGAATGTAAAATAAGATTCACCTAAATATATTTTATCATGCACACATTTCTATAGGATGTATATTTTCTTATACCTACCTATTAAATACCTACATTTAAATAATTGTTATGTTTTATATTGTACTTTCTTATATGAAACAAATATAATCATTATAATATGATACAATATGTCAATGTCAATGTATATTTTAATGTATTTTTGGTGACTTATAAATTAACCATATGACTATATATATTATAACTAGCTGTACAGACACGGCGTTGCCAGCGTATTAGTTTGTTTTTTTGGCATTTTCCTAGGCTGTGTATTATTGTTATTATGTATGAGAAAATATTATTATTATTTTTTTTTTTTGTAGCTTATTAGTGGTTTCGGAGATCATATAGCGTATAGTAAACTATTGACTATGTCAAATTAATATTTATATAATGTCACTAATAATAACCAAAATAAATAATAAATAATAAACAAAATCAAACAGTAAAATATTTTTTTAAATTTTAGTTTTTTCTGTAACCTATAGCGATTTATGCAGCACCATGCCTTGTCCTCGGACGGACGCGGACGTCCAACGAAATAGGTCCCCAACCAAGCGCGCTTAATAAAGTTCTCACTTTAATATTTTAAGGTACCCCTATAATTTAACCCGGGTTAGGGCCCCTAACCCTGGCCGTTTTGCACCATAGGCTGTAGCCTATTCAGCCTATAGTTAATCAAACCCTGGCCTTTGATCAATTAGTTTAACTAATTTTATTTTGAAGACATATATATATATAGAGCTATCAAACATATTTAACATATTTCAATATTTAAAGCTACCACTACCATGATCATAATGTTAATTTTAAATTAAGATAGTGAGGTTGACTAAAATATTATAGGGATTTGTAGGTAATCAAATTAAAAAAGATACATTTTATTATGTATTAGGTAAAAACTCACAACAGAATCTTATATTATAGACATTATAGTACGTACTATAATAATATATTATATAGGTACCTATTATTATTATTATATTAATCAGTACCCAGTGAACACAGTTCGTATAATCTACGTTTATATCAAGAGCATTTTTGGTATACACTTATACGTAGTTAATATTCGTGTAATTCTAGTATAGTATACGAAAATATAAGTTTATTTTAGGTTTAAGATAGGTAGACGTATACCCGTATATTTTACGAGCTACTTATACGTTTATTCAACATCGATCGTACGTTTATTATTGGTTAGTCTAAGTTACGTTGATGTTGGTGTAAAGAGTTACGTACATTTTAGGTTTAAGATAGGTAGACGTATACCCGTATATTTTACGAGCTAGAAATACGTTTATTCAACATCGATCGTACGTTTATTATTGGTTAGTCTAAGTTACGTTGATGTTGGTGTAAAGAGTTACGTACATTTTAGGTTTAAGATAGGTAGACGTATACCCGTATATTTTACGAGCTAGAAATACGTTTATTCAACATCGATCGTACGTTTATTATTGGTTAGTCTAAGTTACGTAGACGTATACCCGTATATTTTACGAGCTTGAAATACGTTCATTCAACATCGATCATACATTTATTATTAATTTATACATATAATATATTATTACAGTAAATAAATAAACCTAATAACATGAATAATTCAGAAATGTCCCAAAGGAAATGACTTAGTACAGTATTATAATGAAGGCGCCGGTCGTTAGATGACCAAAAAGGGCATGAGAGCTCGATACGGGCTCTAGCTCTACGGCATCGTTGCTGTGTAGATCGTAGTCGGACTCGGTCGTGTAGCCCGGAGGTGCAGGACTAGTGGCGCGAGCCGTGAGCGGGTCGAGGGTGGTGCGTCTATACTCCATAGTCCATACTCCATAGACCTATGAACTATAGTTTATAATATATAATCGCGAGGAGAGTCGTCAAGGGGGAGATCCAGCCGGGCCCGGCACGCCGAGACGTTCGTGGAGACGCCGCGACATGCCGGACGAGCGTCGATGTCGACGACCGCAGCTGGGGGAAAGTAAGGAGGGAGTTCACCACAATATCAACGAGGAATATGGTCGTTTCGATGAAAATTGTAGAAGTATAAACTAAAAATAAATCGAAGTCGATTAATTAGATATTAATAATATGAATAAAAACCCAACCATATGTGTGTGTGTGTGTGTGGGCTTGAATGATCGTGCTCACGATTGGCGATTATATTATAGCACTATTAGTACTATATTATTGTATTGTGTCAGTGGACTTGTATACAGTGACTACAGCTAGCTAACTATTTTTTCTTATTGTGTTTTGCACTTTTGCGTACTACTGTTGTCTTTCTGTTGCATTGTAGTCTGTAGCTTAATAAGTTTAATTACCATTTTTGTTTTGTTATATATACAAATTTCGTTTAAGGTGGTTGGTGACGTTGGTGTATATACCATAGACAAGCTTGTATATTATTATAACTGACGTATACAGGTATATTATACCTAGCACGGTAGATTATAACGCGTGATACACTAATACCTATATTATAGTATTACTATAGTTCACCTATAATATATAAGACTTACTTGCCTACATTAATTAATGTAGGTAAAGTTTGTACATAAGTTAACTTACGTGTAAGTATTTATTTATATTTATTTTGTTTATTATTTATTTTAACGATTATTTCTTTTAAAGAAAATATGAGTACATTGTATAACTATTATAACTTATAAAGCTGTATATATTATATGGGTAAGTAAGTATATACTATAGTATAACTATAGTTATATAGTACTCAACCATATAATATATATGTATAATTAGTATACCTATGTTAACATAAACCAAATTAGGGTATTAGGCCAATATATTTGTATGTATTGAAACTCTTAAGAGCTTAGATTCTTCAAAAGAATATAGATGCATTTTTAAAGAATCTACCAAAATTAAGTTCTTATATATGTCTGTATATAATATAGGTAATTCTTTGTTTATTCAATCTGTAGTTGTTAAGTTAGATAAATATAATATATACCTATTATTTACATATTTTATAAAAAATATTTAGATACCTATATAATATATTACTATCAATTGATTTTGTATTGCAATTACTTATGTATAATTATTAAGAGACACTAATATAATACTTAAAGCATTTTACCTATTTAATAATTACTTTTTCAACACAATTAATATACCTTTATATTATACATATAATAAATATATAGTAGGTAGTATATTTAAGTTAGAGATGCCACCAAATATTTCAGGTGAATGAGCTTTGATTAGACTTATAATGGGGTTTCAGCAAAGAAAAAAATATTTTGTTTTGGTATTCACATTCACAAATATATTACAGCTTTTTATTAAAATGGGAATATATATAATACAGGGTGATCCATTTAGTAAGACACTCATTATTTCAAAAAGTATTAACATTTTTCAAATTTTTCTTTTTGGAATATTAAAATTTTAAAAAGTTTTATATCACTTATTATTTTAACCCTTATTTTTGTAGGTGAAACTACATTCAACTTTCGAATTTTAAATGGCAACCTATGTTTAAAATTTCAAAAAAAAAAAAATAAAGCAATTTTTTTATGAATTTTCATATTAGAATTTTAATTTTTGAATAATCTGTTAGTGAGATATAGGCCCTCAAAGTTATAGGTTTTTTTGGAGATGCTATAGTGTTTTTTGTTTGTAAAGACCAGAAGTCAAACATTCTGTACAGTCCGAGTGTTTTAAGATAAGTTATTAAGATAATTATTGTTATTATTGTGTAATAATATCTTTATATAAACCGTACTCTGATTATCTGTTTTAATGATTATTGATTTGTATGATTGACCATAAATTGTATTAAGGCAAGTGTAGACAAACACAAAAAGCGTCTCCTATACTGTGTTTTGAGATGGTTATATCTCAAAAATTACCGAATTGAAATAAAAAATTGAAACGAGGAAGTTCTTAAAAAAAAATGGTTTTATGAATTGTTGGTATTAAATATAGGTGTTACCATTTAAAAATCTATAGTTGTTACATGTTTAGGTACCATGTAACAAAAAAATGTGTACATTTTAGAAATATTAACTATTTGTAGATTTCATTAAATTTCAACATTTCCGAAAAAAAAGTAAAAAAAAATTTTATTTTAAAATATTTTTCGAAAATAAGTGTCTTATGTTAAATAGATCACCCTGTATATAATATTTTTTTCTACAAGTCCTTGATAGATTTTTTTTTAAAAAACAATGTATACATTTTTTCTAGTGCTAAAATGCCAAAACATGCATACAAACCTAGTTGCACATTATCTAAAATATCCAAAGTAAGAAGAAGAAAAGATGTGCCTGAAATTAGTAGTCATTTTGATTATACCCAAGAAGGAACATCTGATTTATCTGAAATGGGTGTAAAAAGTGTACATATTTCAAATGAGACTTCTAATGATGATGAATCTAATTGTATTCATGTCCATTCAAATGAATTAATTATAGTAGAACAAGAGAATGTTGATAACATTGAGAATGGAGTTTTTAAAAGTTCTCATGATGAAAGTGGAAAAATTGAAAATATTTCTGATCCAACTGTTTTTCAATCTAAATTAGCATCATTTATTATTGCATCAAAAATTCCAAAAACTAGTGCTACAAAATTATTAAAATTACTAAAGACTGTGGATAATCTAGATTGTTTAAAGTTGTTACCGTTAGATTCTAGAACTTTGTTATCTACACCTCGATCAGGTGATATTGATATTATAAGTATTGGTGGCGGAGAATATATTCATTTTGGTATCTCAGCAGGGTTAATTTACACTTTAAATATAACAATTGAACCTGTAAACAATTTGTCTACATTAGAATTGTGGTTTAATGTTGATGGTCTTCCTATTGATAAAATAGGAAAATCATTTTGGCCAATATTATGTAGTTTTTGGGTTAATGATTCAATAATGAAACCCTTCATTGTTGGAGCTTATTTTGGATCAAAAAAACCATTTGATGTAAAAGAATATCTTTCCCCTTTTATTACTGACATAAACAACCTTCTTGAAAATGGTTTACAATTTAACAATAATTCTCTCAATATAAAAGTCAAAGGAATTATAGCTGATGCTCCAGCAAGAGCTTTTATAAAGCAAGTTAAAGGCCATTCTGGATACTTTGGTTGCGAGAAATGTATAGAAGAAGGAGACTATTTATCGGGAAGTGTAAGCTTTCCTAATGGAAATGCACAGCTACGTACTGATGAATCTTTTAATTTATATTTAAATGAAGAACATCATATTGGAGTATCCCCATTATTAGGAATATCGGGTTTGGGACTAGTTTCATCAATCCCTTTAGATTATATGCATTTATGTTGTCTCGGAATTATGAAAAAAATGTTACATCTTTTAATTAGAGGTAGTACTGTTCCAAATGCTTGTGGTTCGGTTCGCCTATCAAAATCTCAAATTGAACAAATAAACAATCGAATGAAAATTATAACAAAATGTTTAAGTTCTGATTTTGCTCGGATTCCTAGTGATATAAATGATTATAAAACCTTAAAAGCTACAGAATTCCGTCAAATAATGATGTACACTGGACCTTATATTTTCAAGAACATAGTTAGTCAACCAGTTTATAATAATTTTATGATATTTAATATTTTGATGCGGCTCCTGAGTTGCCATACAACTGTGTATAGTCAAAATGATTATGCAGAAAGTCTTGCAAAATATTTTTTAAAAACATTTTGTGATGTTTATGGTAAAGGGAACGTCTCGTATAATGTACACTCAATAATTCATTTGGTTAAAGATGCAAAAAAATATGGAGTTATTGACAATTTTTCATCATTCCCATATGAAAATTACCTACAACATATTAAAAAAATTGTTCAACCTGGTCGAGCTCCTTTAGTGCAATTATATAATAGAATTGTAGAAGAACGTGAATATAATATTACTCGTGGATTATATATCAATTTTCCTGTCTTATATGGATGTCATTCTAAAGGACCATTACAATGTAGTATATTGAATAAATCAATATTACAATATTCAACTTTAATTATGAAATTGTTTACCATTCGACTTACATTTGAAAATCGTAAAAGTACTAAAAAAGATGATTGCGTCATTTTTTCTTCATCTGTAATATGTATAGTGCAAAATATATTGAAAATTGATGACAAATTATTCCTTTTATGCAAGCAATTTGAGAAAGTTATTCCTATATATAATGAACCATTTTCTAGTGCATCAGTTGGTATGTTTGAATGTAGCAAATTGTCGCCAATACTAAAATTATTTCCCATTTCAAATATTCAATTCAAAGCTTGTTATTTACCTAATAAAAAAAATGATTTGACACTTTCATTTTATGTGTGCACATTACTTCATAGTGTTACCTATTAAAGTAAGCAGCTGATTAAATTGTATAATGCTTAATAATAATAATATAATGTTTTTTTGTAGGATGGACAATATAAAACAATATGTCATTGTTCAAAGCTTTAATGATATTGTATCAGTAATACCACAAACCTGGCTTTTAAGTACAAATGTTCCATCAATCGGGGAAGTCTGTGAATGGCATTGGCCTTTAGAATCACCAATTCTAAAATCTGAACATTATGTTAATGTTGAAAATGATTGGACTAAAAAAGTTGGACGAGTCTTAAACTTTGCTGGTGCTTAATTACATATTATTTTGTTAAGTTTTATAAACATAATAACTAATACTAAAAATATTTCATTTTATTTTATATTAATAGATTCCTGTATAAAGGCCAATTTAATAGCAACCATAGAACAGTTAAAACTATACAAATTTGTCATTGTAGAGTTTCTTAATGAACAATCTGCCGAAGTTGTTCCGTGTAAATGGATTATTTTTAATGACATCCTTCAACAATTTATTTGTCAGTGGCCTGGAAGTGGAAATATTTCAAAATATGTGAAAGCCCAAAAACAGCCTCTTATAACTTGGGAAGAGTACAATTGTATACCTCGAAAGTTTTATGGTAAAATATAATAATTTTACATATTATGTTATATGAAGTGATGGTATGTAAATATGTGGATGGATAAAGATTTTTATTGGTATCGAAAAGACTTCCATGGAAGTTTCACATGCAGGTGTCCATAATATAAACTTACAAATCAGTATTTACTGGGATAAGTGAAAAAAAAAATATCTTCAAATTGTTTCTTATTTTAGTACATCACTAAAAACGTATGTTCTATCCCTGCAGGGAGTACTCATTGCTGACGTTATAATGTATATGTATACGTGTTATGAGAGCAACAAAAATGACTTTATATTATATAACCTATATTTGTAGTACAGGAGTTTGACTTAAACTCTGCCATTCTAGTAAACAATGTTAATCTAATAAATAAAATCATATGTTTGAAGAAACGTACAATGAAGCAAAATCAAAACTATCTTCATTTTGCGACACAAGCACTACTGAATTGGAAGATACTCATAGAAAACGTATTCCAAATAAGAATTTCAATTCTGGTTCAGAATATTTGTCAAATGTGGCCCAAAAACGTAAAAAAATAGCAACTAAACTATTTAAAGGTATGTAATGTAAAACATAATAATATATTATTATAGGTATTTCACTATAATGAACAGTTTAACGACGATAACATTTTATAACTCATATATGAGTAACTATAGTTTCCAAAATTAAGAACACAAATGAAGCAGTTCAATCTGATAGCAGTGTGGAAAGTGTTTCAATGTTTTCAAACCCATTGGCCAATGCTCCAAAACCAACAGGTATATTAGTTATTGTAAATTAATAATATTTCATAGTTAAATGTAAATACTAAATAGGCACTTTAAAATAAAAAAATACTGTAAAATCAAGGGTTGTTTTTTGTTTGTTTTAGATTCAATAGATTTCTTTAATGTGGTTAATGATAATGAATATGATCATGATAGTACACAAGTACCTGACAAATTAAACATCACTAATTTACACTCAGGAAGTATGTTTTATTTTTTATAACATAATTTAATTTATATACCTATATATTTTTTTATTTAAGTCATGAAAGATATCAGCTCTAATATTGAGCATCAACCAGAATCAGAAGATATCAGCTCTAATAATGATTATCGCACGGAAACAGAGGATATGAGTTCTAAAATTCAGCATCAACCAGAGTCAGAATATATTAATATACATTTGACGCAAATGGTAAATGATATTGGTCACGCTGTTATGGATGGTACATATTTGTTTAATTTCATACCTACAACTAATATTTAGATGATATTTAGTAAAATGATGATTGTTATATTTTTTAACGAAGTTGCACGTAAGATGGCCACATTACAAAAAGATTTAAAAATCATTCAAGTGGATGTAATGAAAAATCAAGAACTTTTGATAGATATAAACACACATTTAACCCATTCAGTTATCACTACAGACCAAAAATCCTTCAACCGGTCTAGTTTGAACATACCTATAGAAACTATGGATGAATTGAAAAAAATTGACGCTGAAGAGGATAAATTAAAAACTTTGGTAATTTTCTAAAAATTAAATTCTATTACTTAAATTCAGCATATTATAAGAAATTGTTGTTTATTTAGTATCAGATTTTAAAAAGAGATTCAAAATCATTTGATGCCAAGCGTACAACATACTTGGCAATGAAGACAGTCATCCATAATAGATTAGCTGAATATTTAAACATGGAAGGTAGACGAGGAGATAAAAGTGCATTTAGCAAATTTAAAATTTGTACCACTGTTATAGGTAATAAATAGTTTTTAGAAATCACACTCATTAACAATAAGGGTTTTAGTCATCAAATATTTTAAGAATATTACATATGGTATGGATAAAACTATTATCTACATCTTAACTATATGATTTTTATAGTTGAAATTTTGTTCTAAATATTTTTAATTTTGAGCTATTTCAAAATATTCAATTAAAAATTTATATTATTGACTTTTTTCATATTTAATTTATCATATTATTATATATTATTGTATTTATATTGTTTGTATTAGATAGCGTTAAAGACCATTTCCCACACAGTTCAATTGTGGAAATTAAAGGACACATAAGTGACTGGTTAAAACAAGCACCCAAAAGAAAATAACCTTCCAAAAGAAAATAACCTTAAATAAGATAACTTATAACAGAAGTGTATACCTATAAACAAATAAAAATAAATGAGTACAATATAATTTAATGAGATTTTTTATTATTAATTGAATGTAATATCTTATTTTTTATTTGTGTATACATTAATAATCCATATATAATACTATTACAAAATAATTTAATTTGTATATTGATCTTATTTGAATAAGATATTTTGTTGATTAACCTATATAGATTAGTTGGCCGTGTACTCAGATATATATGTATTAAAAATTAAAAAATACTGATCAATGTACACTGCCTTACTGAATGATGTTTTTATGAACAAAAAAATATGTGATAGGCAAACCGGGGTTTTAGATTACTGGAAATATGAACTTAAAATATATTGAACATCAACACCGTACTCAAACTCAGATTATATAGGTACAGGACCCACAAAAAGATCTCCCATATTTAGAGATGGTGCCAGTGAACACAGTCTGTAAGGTATAATCTACGTTTATATCAAGATCGCTTTTAGTAGTTCATTAGAATTACACCAAAAACATAATATGTAGTATGTACCAAGTATAAACGTGTTATATACTTAAAATATACGTAGGTTAAACGTAAAATAGGTGTGCTTTTTACCAACATTATCCAAAATATTATATACCAAATATTCACCAAAAATACTTCACCTTTAAACGAAACATGAACCAAATATATCCATAATTAATATACGTAGTTTAAACGTAAATTACGTGTTATTTCACCAATATTATCCAAAATATATACCAAATATTCATCAAAAATACTATACCTTTAAACGAAACGTAAACCAAATATATCCTTAAATATTAGTAATAAACACACGTAGTGTATACGTAAAATATACAGTTTGTTTATACGCGTTATATACGATTAATCTTGGTGAAATAGTTATCTTTTGAACTAGAGGTATACGTAAATTATCTTAATAAAACACCAAATTCCTTCGTTTAAAACACGTAATTCGGTGTTCATATCTACGTATATTAAACGTATAATATTCGTATGTATGTTGACTGGGTATAAGAATATTATGCATCAACGTATTTTAAACCTAATATATTCGTATATTCTTACACGTAAATCGATTTAAGTTCGACCGACCAATAATATACGAATGATCGACGTTAATTATACGCAGTTTTTACGCGGAAAATATACAAATATACATCGACGTATTTTAAACCTACTATATTCGTATATCCTTACACGTAAATCGATTTAAGTTCGACCGACCAATAATACACGTATTATTAACGTATATTATACGCAGTTTTTCCGCGGAAAATATACAAATATGCATCGACGTATTTTAAACTTAATATATTCGTGTATCCTTCGTATAAAAATTTACAAGTGATGAATTTAGTTTATCATCATTATCTTCATCACTAGTATATAAGGTTTCTGTTTTTTTTTTAGTTCAGCTGACTGTGAGTTACATAAAGTATTTTTTTCTACTCGTGAACTCAATGGTACAATTATTGGTTTAAAAGCTTTACGGAAATAATTTTCGGAATCTATAACACCACGTTTCATTTCCATTATTTTTCGTTTAATATTATTCTTTGAAGCTATTAAATTTCCTAACAAAACTTTTTCTTTGTCCATTGTAAATAATAAGCTTGATATAACTGTGTTGTATGACTACTGATGATACTATGTAAATAATAACAGTGTTACGGTATATATATATATATAATACCAATTTATTTTATTTTAATAAACGTATGAAAACCACATCTATATCTTCCTTCATTCATATCTCGAGTTTTATCGGTAACCATAAATCCATAATCATTATGATTCCAGCAGAAATGAGAAATTTTCCGAAATTCTGAGAAATCCATATCTGCTGACGAATGATCGTTGAATATATGTCGTAAATTTGTATCATCTTGTTTCAAACCCATTAAAAAATTTGAGTTATCTCTTACTAGCTGTTTAGATATTTTAGAATATGTTTGTGCCAAATAAAATACAGAGCTGGCACCTGAGTGTCTGCCAATGCTAAAGTACTCCCTGATTACAGATTGTGGACCACATATTATATCATCAAAAATTATAATAGAATTTTTCTTAGTTAAGCTTGGTTTTATAACCTTATCAGCGCTTGTAAATATAAAAAAATTGGCACCTTTTATATCATCTATTATTTTTTTTAATAAAACATATTTTTCCTGATTAGAGGTTTTAGAGTATAAATAAATATTTTCAAATCTTAACCCGTTTGCATGAGTGATCAGATTATACATTATATTTGTTTTTCCTGAACCGCTGGGTCCAACTAGTATAGCACGTATAGTATCAGGTAATAACGAACCGTGTCTTGACGGTTTTTTTACTGACTGAACATCTACATTTACAACATCCAATTTAACTTTTTGTTCAATTAAATCCATTTTTCTTATAAATACTCTAGAATTTTCAATTTGTAATCAGTTAGAGATGACGCGTTCAACTCATAAGTACAAATCAGTTAAGACTGGGAAAGGATATACAAACTTCATTATAAATAGTCTCCCATTTGAGGCCCATGTTTCAGGCTATCAGTATTGTGGTCCTGGTACAAAAGTAAAAGAAAGACCAGATCGTGGTGATAAAGGAATAAACCCATTGGATGCTGCTTTCCGTGATCATGATCTTGTGTATGCTGCGAGTAAAAATTTAGACGATAGACATAAAGCTGACAAATCGTTAGAAAATCGTGCTTGGGAAATATTTAAGTCAAAAGATACTCCTAGGAAAGAGAAATTTGTTGCATACGCGGTAACAAACGCTACGAAAGCTAAAAGAAAAATAGGTATGGGTTTAAAAGGGAAGCGGAAACGTACTATGAAAAAAAATGGTATACTAGCGGCGAAGAAAAAAATAACCTTAAAGAAAAAGAATAGTGGTAAAAGACTGATTTTAGCACCAGGGCAGTCTGGAGGAGTAATTCCCTTAATACCTATATTTGCAGGTTTGTCAGCACTTGGTAGTTTGATGTCTGGAGGTGCTAGTGTGTATAATGCGATTCAGAATTCGAAAAGAAAAAAAGGTAGCGGCTTATATTTAAAAAACAATGTGTTAAGAAAAAAAAACTGATGATCACGCTACCTGACAGACCACTTTCGTCTCAAGATATTATAAAATATGTTAGTAAGTTGAATATCAATCATTTCCGTGGAGTCTTTTCACGTGATAACTTACCTAATAAACCACATGCAATTGAATGTGGTGTATTAAACTTAGACATATCTTCAGGTGACGGAAGTCATTGGGTGGCGTTTTATAAAAATAATGATAAAGTTGTATATTTTGATAGCTTTGGTGATTTACCTCCACCAATTGAATTACAACAATATTT
The DNA here is from genome assembly GCA_027563435.1 of Nasonovia ribisnigri. Lineage (NCBI taxonomy): Eukaryota > Metazoa > Arthropoda > Insecta > Hemiptera > Aphididae > Nasonovia > Nasonovia ribisnigri. The sequence continues at coordinate 14,370 of JANEHU010005031.1, read as the reverse complement.
TAAACAGTTTAATATACTATACAACTATTCTAACTATCAAAATTTCAATACATTTAACTGCGGTCATTTATGTTTTGAATTTTTACAATGTATGAATCAGTTACATTAAGTTTGGCTGGAAATACAACTTTATTATTAACAAATTATTTTCCGTCTCTAAACGTTTACAAAGATTTGAAACATAATTAGCTCTATAAAAGTAATGTGTAATATAGCATATGGGTCATTCAATAACCAACTCCAAAGTCATTCAATCTCCGTTAAACCTTATATATTACAGATTAAACAAAACAGGTATTGATTCAATAACTGTTCAGTTAGTTGATTAAAACAATAATCCGATTAATAATTTTAACGAGTCATTGATAGTTGTTCTGTATATTAAATTATATCTCAGATTTACAATACACGAGTCAGGAAGAGGGATGTTATGAAATTGAAGATATTAAGAATCGAGTTATTGAACAAATAGATTACTATAATAAAAAATTCAATGCCGAGTTAACATTTGACATTTCGGTTGATCCCAATGATTTCAGATCATATATAAAATGTAATGGGATACTACACTTTGAGATTTTACATAGTATAGCACCTGTAGTAAGCCCCAGCCAGTTCCTTGTACCTGAACTCGGCTGTGCCACAATATAGTAGCCAACTCGCGAGGTTGCCAGATGAAATGGTCAAAGGCTTGACTCAATTGTAAAATAATCGTAGACAGGTTGTATTTCTACTGAATGTAATTTATTTATTCAAACACTGAACGTTTATTCGTAAAATATTAAATGTAACAAAAATATTCTAAGTACAATTTATGATTAATGGAAATATTTCTAAGTCCAGTTTAATCATAGAGTAGAGTGACGAGAAGGTGCTAAGAGTAGCTTGGTCAGATCACGTCTAAAATACAGGCTGTTTCGGGGTCCCTTATATATCCCGTTGGTCTCCCCCCAGCCACTGATAGCGCGCATCCGGCTCTCACGCGTACCGGATGCTTTGTCTATTCTCAGAATGCTGGCGCCTAGTCTTTCCCGTTAGCGTTGTCCTTGTAATTTGGTACTTACAGATTAGATATTTGCACATATATTGTTATACACAATATACTATTATATTATGGACAATCATTTTATTATACATATCACGCGAAATATATTATTATATTTCGGCTGTCTTAACTATGTTTTACCGGCTACCTCTCACTTCTTGTAATGGTTGTTTTGTATCCAATGTCCTTTGTACATTGTACGTACCCCTCATAATAGTAATGTATTAATATTGTTGTTTTGGGTCACTGGCTCCTAGCACCTTCCCCCTTAAAGATTTATTTATATCGCTTAAATGATAGAAATAAATCCAAAAATCTAATAGTTCACAATAGTTCAATTACAAGTTAAACTTAACTTGTTTACAATTGGTATACATGTTTACAGATATTTTTAAAAAAAATTTTCAAAATACATATACATTTGTTTACAACATAGTTACAGTGTTCGATTTATAATATATAATATAATTTTTATGTATGCTTCGCATTTACATTAATACAGTGATATAACATAATATAATATAATATACTTATTTGGTGATTACAATATTCATACATTCATATTGGTTAATTTATTTGTCTTAGTATAATAATACAATATATTTGTTCCTTTAAATACAATAAAATATTACCTTATTATCTAAGTTGGTATATATATATATTATTATATTTCGATTACTCCCATGTTTAATAATTATGATATTACTTTAATATAATCATGAATTATAGATAAAAGAATAATTATATTATTGAATATAAAAATACAATGATTATTAACTCCTTATTCTATTACAATATTTTATTATTATATATATTTTTATTATTTTTTTTCATATATATAATTACTAGTTACGTTATATATTTAGAATGATTTCCCAACACTAATTTAACTTTATCTTATTATTTACCTCTTTTATTATTATTTTTTTTTTTATCAGATGTTTGTTATCACACCAAACTTAGTCCCCAGATCTACTTCACTATTCGCATCTCATGTAAAATATAATCTGCGACCAACTTTACTATGACCATCCTCTTACTATTTTGAGTCTCTATCTTACCCATTTGAACAGTTGGTTGGTCTCTTATAACTTTCAAATTCTCAAAGTATTTAAGCGAGTCACCAATTATTCAAATGTTATATTCCTCACTTCCTCGTATCTCTTTGATGTACTACTATCCTGTTTCTCTTAACATTACTATATTAATTTTTATTTCCTTATATATATTTATTTATTTATTTTATTTATCTTACACCCATTTTCCCTAAAATCGTACGTATTACTGAAAATGACTCGTCAGCTCCACGTATCCCTGCTTCTTCAGAACATAGTCGAATATACACTTTGTAAGTCTTACATCCGTTTTAGGATCATGTGCATATGTTATCCTATGTTTTTTAGAACAGATCATACCGTGTGTTTCCTCTAAGTTCAATAATCGTCCGTTTTTATTGAAGTTTCCTATTTCCCATTCGAAAATTATTTTCCTATTGTTTAGTTTTTCTAGTTGTATCGTAAATGTATGGTTATTGGTTTTATCGTAACAGGTTATGTTAAGGATGGAAAATGATCAATTCCTAATCTTTTTAGTATGTTTTGATCGGAATGTCCATTCCACAGTACTATTATATTAATTTTGTCCCCCTTACTAATGTAATTTTCTATGAACACCGGGTTCAAATTGTTTAACGTGGACCTCAAACTTTTGTCCATCTGTGCCAAACAAGCTTCTCTCAGCACCTCCTTGCACTTGAAGATCCTTTTTATTTCTTTCTTGGCCAACAGTAGTTCATGAACTTTCATTTCTCTTACTCGTTCATGAAGTGGCAAAAGTAAAGGTCGTCCCTCAAGCTTTCGGATTTTGCACTTGTCCAAACTATTTGACATTGCTCCCGAAATTACCACCATGCTTGTCCTGTTTATCATGGAAAACTCAAAATCCATGATAACGAACTTGTGGGTGACATTCCTTCTGTTATAATATTCGTCATTATTTACTTGTTTTAATTATCAATGTTAATTGCTATAATATAATCTTACATACTATTAATTGTTATACTTAACTAAAAACATTTATATATTATATTTTTTTTTTTTTTTTTAGTTATATTTAGTTATTTATTTTTTTTTTTTTACTTAATCATAGGTGGTATATTTTCCACCTTTGGATTTGCCTGTCTCACTCCGACAACTGGGATTTCCCGTATAGGTTCCGTTTTTTGTGTTTCCACGTAGAACTTACTTCTACTTAGTGGTACCATATCATACTTTGGTTGGTTCACGGGTGCCCATGAACTTAATTTACATTTATATGTTACATATATAAACAATAGTAACATAACTGAAATAATAAATAGTCCCAATGTCACATATAACAGGTAACTATGAGTATTGTCCCTTGTTTCATTTCCCGATTGTCTCAATATTTCGTCGTTTATCATACCTTGCACCTCGTCTAAGGAATGTGCCATTTCATGTATATTACTCAATTTACTCGGATCGTAATTAATTTTCATTTTTGGTAATTTGATATCCTTTATTTTCTCAGGTACCGTAAATATTAATTTTCCCGCACCTACCTGTGGTATGAAATTAACATAATATTTTGATTTTATATCCCTCGTTGGGTTAAGTATTATATCCTCCCCGTAAGCTCTACATTCTTGGTTTAATGTTATTAATCCTTGATTTTTAATTTTCAATATAAATGGTTCCCGATTGCCCTGACATGTTACTGTCAGTGTTTCCCCCTTTGTGGTGTAAATCCACGCATTCATATATTTTAATTTGTGAAACATATTTTTCGATAAAATCATTATACCTGTTTCACAAGTTTTTGGTAATACATCCGGATTTTTAAATAATGATATCTCACATGGTTGCCTATTTGATTCGTGCTGTATTGGTTGGAATTCCGGACAAATAGTGAATATTTCTGTTTCACTACAATGTAATAATTGCGTTTCCGTGAACGTTGTGTACTGTTTACGATTCTTAGTTATTCCCACGAATTGAAACTCAGGTTTCAAAATCACACTGTGTTCTGTATCAATTTCACCATTTATGACTGTCTCTATTGGTTGGGGAATCGGCAAAATTCTATAAATTGTCAATTCCAATTCCGTAATTAATGGTATTTTAATATTAAAAACAATTTGACTTCCACTGTAGAAAACTGCCATCTTAGTGATTTTACTTAATTCATATATCTCATTTGGATTCGTACCCATGGGTAAATTTAAATTAATTGGTAAATTTAGTTTTACTTGTATCAAATTATTCGATAATTCGCGTGGTGTCATTAAACTCGGGTGTATTACGCCTGACCTTGCTGCCGTGATTATCGCGCTGATAGTCGACGTTTCGTACGCATACTGTGTCAATAGTGCCGTAAATATACTATGTATCCTGTTTGATAACTCGAGTGTTTCTAACGTTTGTGTATTATTTATTAATTCACTAATTTTTTCACTTATTACATTTTGTTTTTTTTCCAATTCCAAGTATAGTTTATTTATTTCAACCGACGCGGCACTTATACTAGTTATTGCTGTTTTTACGACGGTTGTTTGATTTCTCAACACATGAATCATTCGTTCATTAGTATTTTCTATTTTACCTATTTGTTCGACTGTCTCCCTAGCACAATCGTCATCACATACCCCGAATAGTGTTTTCATCGCGGATCCCATGAAATTCATTAGTCCCCGTTTTTTCCTAATTGGACCTGTAGTGGTCTGTCCCGTAGTTTCCGTTTCATATCTACCTATTGATTCGTACATTTTTTCTCTATGAATTGAAATTTCTTTAAACATAGTTTTTAGAATATTATCGAATCTCGAACAAATTTCATACGCTGACAATTTGTCTTTACATCGGTTAGTCATTACACCTATCTCATTGTATAACTTATCGTGTCTATCATCATAGTTTTTTAACGGTAAATACGTAATCAGCTGCCAATTCGCACCTGTTAACCTGACTATTCCGTTGTTTTCATAATACATCATTGTTTGATTTTTAAATTCTTCCACCGTATATGGAAGTTGTCCTTGAACGATTGTTATTAAAATAAACCTAAAATATATATATACATATTAATATTGGTTTCCAATAATTTTTCTCTATGACACGTAACCCAGGTATTCTCCTCTTGGTTCCGGTCCTTTCAAATACGCTATTCGACTGTTACAGTCCATTAAAAACCTCATCCATTTGTCTTCCTTCGGCCATGTCCAGGCTCTATCCCTAGTTTCCCTGAAACTTTTTATCGCAGAGCCCGCCATACGCTCGAATAATTCTAATTGTTCTACAGTTTCGCTGCCAGTGAGATTCGGAGGTTGCTCGTTCCAATAGAATATAGTCGCAACACCCACCGGTCTCCTCCTGGTTGCTCTACAGCACACAATAGAATTTTACACGTTGTTATTTTCATAGCATAAACTTGTTTTGTTGTTTTTTTTCTTTTTCTACATTCAACCCTATATTAATTTTAACCTATAAATTTTTTTTTTGTATATATTTTTCTCTTTTTGCTTAATATAACCTAATTTTAAATTACCCAATTCCTTTAGTTAACTTAGTCTAGAAAAAATTTTTTTTTTTTTAAATTACTTATTTAATAATAAAATTTTTCCCTTTTTATTCTACTTCCTGTAATGCCACATTTTCGTGATCATCTTCTTCTGGATTTATATTTCTATGACTAGTTCTATCTCCGCACTTGTATTGGTATATTATATATATTAGTACGATAATTATTACTAATATTGCTATACCCGTTGCTATTATTATCTCATAATGTAATATGGTTACGTTATTTTCCTCAACTTTTATTATGGTGTGGTTTGCTACTGTACTAAACCTTTGTCCGTAGTTTTCTGGTGAATGTAATTTTGGCTTCTTCCGAAGAATTTCTAATCGTTTTTTCCAACGAACATTTTCTCTTGCTTTTCTTTCCTCATCGGTTTCGGGTTCCGGTAAACTCGTGTTACCTCGGGACTTAACCATTTTAACTAAAATGTCATACGGATTTATTGTTGGTACGACTTCTTCCAACGTCGTGTTTGTTGTTATAATAAGTTTTATTCCGTCCCTTGGCCTAAATTCCTGCCTTGTTTCGCTACTCTTTTTGTCTATTTGTTTTGATTTTTCAATAATTATCGGTCCAGTACTTCCTCCACTATTATTACTTTTTATGTTAATTGTACAGAATTTTTGTAAATAGAATGTCCTTGGTGCGTTAAGTACACCCTCCAAGTTTATTATCGGACTCATTGATAATTCACATTTTATTTGTATCGCACTCACATTATTCTTTTTATAATCAAAATCTGGTACGTAGAACTCGTCATCAATTTCACCTGTGACATTAGCGAGTTCCCTAATTCCGTTGCACTTACATTCCAATATTTTTTCTGAAGCACTGTCGTCACATTTTCCAAGTCCTTGTATTAGCATTATAACCAAACACCTATAATTTTTTATTTATATTCTTTTTTTTTTATTGTTTCCATATTCCGTTTATAGCGTTAAGCGAACCTCAACCACTATATCTAATAGGAACCGTGTTATCCTCTATACCATCTATATCTATATATACACTTATAATTATATTTTTTTTTTTATTTTACTATAAATTTTTTTCTCATTTTTATAATTCCGTGTCATTTTCCCTATCATAGTGTTCAAATTCACAGGACACTACTGTTACTAAATATCTATATCTATTCCTTTCTATTAATTTATAATAATGCGCTACACTAATTATTACTGTTATCATTATAAATATTATGATTCCTAGTACCACACTCAAGACATATATATAGGTTTTCTCAGTCACACACGACATTTTTCCGCTCGAACCTTTTGTATCATTCAATATATTGACATACCTGGTTAAATTATTTTTACTTGGTGTATTCTCTTTATAATTTCCTTCCGTTGTATATTCATTCAAAAGTTCGGTGTTACGGGTGTTGGTAGTTTCAACTTTAACGTTCACTTTTATCTCCTCTGTTGTCATTTGTTCAGATATTATAGTTGTATTAAAATGCTCCTGCTCGCTATTTACTATAGTAACTAATGTTTCATTATGCATATCTGTTGTCACTATCTCAGTTTTGTCTGTATGATTTGCTAATTCAATCAAGTTGTATGCTCTCATTTTTTCTGTCGAGCTTTCATAGGTTATATTTAGTTCGGTTTTATTCTTGTTAGCTATTAATTTCGCTGCCTTTATCCGTTATTAATTGTATTTTTGTTTCGCCCTTAATGTTAACCGTGGTTAATTTTTCATCGATAGATTTATTACTATGTTCAGTTATTTCAATTTTTTCTTCACACTTCCTACTCTCATTTTTCTCTATAGGACTCCTATTCAGCGTCCTAATCATGGGTTCAAATGTTAAAAAATATGTTTTCAGTTTAAGTTTTATAGTTTCGAACATTTCTCTATTATTTGCATCATATATTTTTACCGTACAGATTTCATCTACTAAATACACTATCTCCTTATTAAGTAGCCGTTGTCTTCCACCCTCCAGTTCTACGTTTTTACATACCAGTCGCAACGAACTCACATTACAGTATTTGTTATTAGAATACGGTAAGTTAATCTCGTCGTTACGATAACTCCATACATCCTCTACCGATACACTTCCTGTGTGTTCATCTCCCGTATATTTAAACATAATTTTGGTTTCCGAAATTCGATCATCTGAAATTTCCTCTTGTCCGTGTGCTGCCATCAACCATATTAATCTACAATATTATTTTTATTACTCCATATTACTTTTAACAGTACCCCCTAATTATTCACTTATTCTAGTATATTCTATTTCCTTATTATTTATATATTTTAATTTATATATAATTTATTTTTCGTTTTATTACTATACATTTTCTCACATTTCACTTTTTCACCAATAATATAATACTCCCTCTGGCGCTGGTATATACTCCATGTACTCAATTAGATCTCTGCAACATGATCTACTAAAGTTGGTATCGTCGTCCAACATGTCAATCAACAATTTTTCTATACTTCGTGTAATAACCTGTATCTCCGGTTCTGGAAATGGTACACTCATCACTCTATTCGCTACCTGTATGTGCTCATATAGACATTTCGGAAAATTAACTTTATCGAAAGTTATTTCATCGTGATCCCCCGCGTTGATTGCTTTTTCCAATTCCAAAGCAAAATTGAGTTCCCTAGCCCTAAAATTAAATTAAAATATGTCAACCTTTAATTACTAAAAAAAAATCATTCCTTATGTTTTCCTTCCCCCTTGGAAAGTATTTAAATTTTATATTATAGAAAAAAAATATTTTATTTCTTATTTTTAGTTTTCAATATCATTATCCTTATCATTATCAATATCGTCACTATTTTCAACAATGTTAACGTCTTCATTATTGTCATTTTTATCATAATATTTCTTTACATCGTTCCTATGAACCGTCACATGCTTACGATTCCGTAATATAATTATATTTTCTGAATCTAAAATATCCAAAATCTCGTATGGTCCCCTCCAAAGTGGACTCAACTTATTCCTTTGTGTGTGGTCTTTAAGTAATATTAAATCTTTAATTTTTAATTCCTCAGTATGCTCTTTTTTATCATAATAATTCTTTGATTTTACTTTTCTTTTAACAAGTCTTTCCCTAGCGATCTTATGTGCCTCCTGGAGTTTTTGTTTTAAATCATAGAGGTAATCATCATAATTATACCTAGGTTCTGGATTAGCCTTCAATTTAACCGGAATATCTAATTCTTTTCCGTACAATAACGCATATGGTTGATAACCCGTAGCCGTGTGCTCCGTAGAATTATATACGAAAAACGCGTAAGGTAGTAACTGATCCCAATTATTTAATCCCTTATCTACGTAATGTCTTAGATATTCGGCCAAAGTTCGGTGGCTTCTCTCAAGACTTCCATTACTTTGTGGATGGTATCCTGAAGTTTTAATTTTATTAATTTTCAACAATTTACATACTTCCGTAAAAGTTTTACTAAGGAAATCCGTACCCTGATCCGTTAAAATTGTATCAGGTATACCATGAATACACACGAAACTCGTAACAAATGCCTCTGCAACTGTATTAGCAGTATGATTAGGCAATGCTTTACCCAAACTAAACTTTGTTAGATCACATTGAATGGTAAGAATATAAGTATTCCCCATGTCAGTAGTGATTAACGGACCTACAATATCCAAAAATATTTTTTCGAACGGTTTTGTACTCGTTGTTGTAATTACCATAGGGCTACGAATATGTTTATTAGTGTTTTTGTTCTTTTGACACGATGTACAATTTCTAATATAATCCTTCACTTCTTTTTTCATATTTGGCCAGTTAAACTGTCGTTTTATTTTTCTCAACGTTCTGTTCACTCCACCATGCCCCCCTATTTTCGAGTCATGGAATTGTCTAAAAATAACCAATTTTTCTTCTCTACTGAACTCTAATCTTGTACAAATAATTATTTCTATATCTGTGTTACGAAATATGTAACGTATCATAGATCGAGTTCTGGCCCAATCTAGTCCGTCTTCACGTCCTAATTGATTCATTGCTAATTTAGTTAAAGAATGTTTCTCACAGAAATATTTAAGATTTAATAATGCCAAATGCATGTTTTCGTATGTTGCTAATTGCTTCTGTCTTGTTTTCGTTATTAAAAATATTATAGATCTATCTTCGTGTTTAAATCTGACAATGTCGCCTACGTCTTTGTTAGATTCTAACGTTTCGTCTTTTCCAAACCGTTGTTTTAATTCGTAATTAATTCCTGATCTAAAATTATAATGTTTCTCTATCTCAGATACTATATTATATTCCACCGGTGAATCTATTAACTCGCCGTGTACTTCCTTTACGTTTTTATTCGTTATTAACATTGTTTCTGATTTTTCAATAAAATTCGAGTAACTTTCGTTTTTAATTTCGCTAATACTGTACATTCGACTTAATGCGTCTACATTTGCATTTTGTACGCCGGGTTTATATCTAATTTCATACGTATATTGTTCAAGTTCAATACGCCATCTCGCTAATTTAGATAATGGATCCTTCAAATTAAATAACCAAGATAACGGTCTATGATCTGTAAGTATTATAAATTTCCTACCATATAAATAAGGTCGAAATGTTTTTACGCCGAATATAATCGCTAAGCATTCCAACTCCGTAGTTGAATAGTTAAGCTCCGATCTATTTAATGTTCTCGAACTATAAGCTACCGGAAGATCAGATCCGATTTGACCTTGCGATAGGATAGCTCCCAGCGCTTTCCCGCTTGCGTCTGTGGTTAAAATAAATTCTTTCGTAAAATCTGGGTATTGTAAAATTGGTTCCGAACAAAGAATTTCCTTTAATTTGTCGAAAGCTTGCTGACAATTTTCATCCCAGTTAAATTTTATATCCTTCCTTAATAAATTCGTCATTGGATTTGCTATCGCACTATAATTATTTATGAACTTCCTATAGTATCCACTAAGTCCCAAAAAACTTTTTATTTGCTTAACATTCTTAGGTACCGGAAAACTCATTACTGCGGTAACCTTTGCCGGGTCTGGACAAAGTCCAGCTTCCGTAACTATATGTCCTAAAAATAACACTTGTCGTTTAAGAAACTCGCACTTGTCTGGTTCTATTTTTAAATTATGTATACGTAAACGCTCGAATACATTAATCAATTTATTATTATGATCGCTTAAATTTTTAGCATAAACTATTATGTCATCCAAATATACTAAACATTTGATTCCAATTAATCCCGATAAAACGTTTGCCATCATTTTCTGAAAAGTTGACGGTGCAGAACTCAAACCCATAACCAGTCTCTTAAAATGATAATGTCCCTGTCCCGTTGAAAAAGCTGTAAGTTCCCGAGATTCTTTTGCTAACGGTACCTGATGGTACCCCGCCCGTAAATCCAGTAAACTAAACAGGTGACATTGACCTAACTGATCCAATATTTCCGTAATATTCGGTAACGGATGAAATTCGTTTAGTGTTACGTCATTAAGTGCTCTAAAATCTATCACTATTCTGAACTTTTGTTTTCCCGAAGCATCAGCTTTCTTTTTAACTAACAAAAGTGGTGCATTGAAGGGACTCATAGATTTCTCTATAACGTCGTCCTTTTGCATTTGTTCTATCTGTCGTTCAATTTCGCCGTGTTGCGAGTATGGTAATCGATAAGGTTTTTTATAAATCGGAATTAAATCCTTAGGTACTTTAATTACATGCTCTGCTGCTGTAGTACTAGTAAGGTAATCCCCTTCTAAATGAAAAATATCCGAATATTGTTCACAAATTTTTATTATTGATTTGCGTTCCTCTGCATTCAAATGATCGCTTCTAATTAAACCTTTTATTTTGTTAACGCGGTCAATGCTATTATTGTTTATATTCGCAATCTCATTAATTTCCGTGTCAATGTCATGTTCATATGATATTTTATGAATCTGACCTACTTTAACGCTCTGTGCTACTTCCGATATATTCATTACACTTATTTTTATTTTACCGTCCCTGACTGTATTATAAATGTTAGCGCAATATACATCCGGTGATAATTCTTGTTTATTTATTAAAATATTTTTATTATTCATATTCTTATCTGCAATCTCTATATTTACTATCGTTTCCGTTCTCGGTTGCAACGTAAAACAAATATCATTTTCTTTTATTTCATTAATCGTATCGTTTATTACTAATATATTATTTGCAATATCTATAACCGCATGATTTGCTACCAAAAATGCGTTACCCAATATTCCGTCTCCGGAAACAGGAAACTGTCTATCAACCACATAAAAATCTGTTTTAAATTCGTTATTATTTATTATTAATTTAATTGTGGTTCGTCCTATTGTAGGTACGATTTTTTCATTAATCCCTTTTAAATAAATTTTCTCTTGTTCATTTATTTTAGTTTCACTTATTAATCTGTTTATTTTAATTAAATTCAAATCGCTGCCCGTATCTACTAATAATTTTATTGTTTCTGTATTAAAGCTTGGTGATGATAGTGTTATATGATTTTGGTCAATTATTGTTGTGATGTGTAAACATCGTTTTGCGATTCTTGCGGGTCGAAAATCTCGTGCACTAACCTGACCCCGCTGGGCTGGCGCACATCCGAGTTTTTCGCCAGATTTGCGTTATTACGTTCATTACGTTGCTTTGTAAAACAATTCGATATTTCATGACCAAGTTTATTACAGTAACTGCAATGTAACGATCTATCACTATTAGAATTATTATTTAAATTCACACGTGTATTATTATTCGATCCATTATTATTATTTATCGGTTGCCTACTTCCGCTTTGTCCTTGTCTATTATTCTGACCAGATTGCCAACAATCTCGAGCAAAATGATTTTGTTTACCACAATTGTAACATCCGGTGCCACTTGCATTGCGATTAGAATTATTATTTCTCTGATTACTAATATTATAATCTTGTCTACCATATCCGCTATTATATCCGCCGCGATTATTACTAAAATTATTATAACCACTATTTTGTTGATTAAAATTATTATTTCCACCGTTTCGATTTCTATACATGTTATTTCCGTTATTCCCCTGATTTTTATTATAATTATTATTTTGACGTTTTATATTTCCATTGCTTTCATTATTCACTCCCTCTCTATTAAAATTCTGTAACTCTACGTTATCCTGTAATTTGTCTATTTTCGCCTTGGAATCATACTCAAGTTCCTCATCACGAGCCATCTGCATAGCTGCTTCCAAGGTTTCTGGATCCCTAGCTTTTAATCTCAATTGCAAATGCTCTGGTAACCCGTTAATAAATACTACCATCGCGATCTTTTTATTTGGTCGCTTTACCCCTTTCGCTTCGCCGTCGTCCAGTTCTGCTGTACTGGCCTTACATAATTTATAATACATTTCTTCGATTCTACTAGCAAATTTCGTTACACTTTCCCCAGGAGCCATCCTCGCACAACTTAACCCTATTGTTAGTGCTCTCTCCGAAACTCTATGTTCAAATGCTCCCTGTAAAATAGATTTTATACTTTCCCAAGTATCTGTTTCCCTATATTTGCATGCTTCTAAAGCATTACCTGCCAATTTTGAATTTATTATTTTTAACAGTAACGGTCTATCCGCAGATGTTACTTCTTTAATTGCTATTTCGCAAGTGTTTATAAATTACGCCACATTTTTCGAACCAACGCATATTGGTATTATGCTACTCCATTTATCAACGTCCATTTTAATTTTTCTTTCTATCTTGTCTACGCTCTTTTTAACTGCTGATTCCAACTGTACGTGCTTTACAGTAGGATCGGATCGTAAACCTGCCCTCTTAGACTCTCTGATATCAGGTTCAAGTGTTTTATTTAGTAACTCCTTCTCCCTTAGTTCTTCCAAATATTTTTGTTTACTAGATTCTGGCGAATTTTCACACGATTCGTCAGTATTTAAATCAATTAACGCGTCAGTTTTTATTTCTTCTTTTTATCGTTTACCTGTACCCCTTTATCCTGTGTACTATTTTCGCCTACTAATTCATTCGCAGAACTACCTGAATCGTTATTCATAAAATAAATATAATTTCCTCATTAAAATATATTTAACTTAAATTAAAATATTTTTTTCGTTATTCCAAAAAAAATCTCTTATGTATTTACCACCAGTAATACACTTTTTTATTTATTCTTACAATTATTTATTCCTTACGACAAAAAAAATATCTATATTCCTATATTCTTTCATAAATTAAATAATAAATTTTATTTATTATTTACGTATATTATTCCGCGTCGTTTATACGTTATACAAGCTCGCACTACAGCGACACCTTTATTCCACTATTACAACCATTATTCCGTGATTGAACATTATGTATTATTTTCGGTTAGCTACTCCCAAAATTCTTTACAATAATTATCACTTCTATTAACACTTTTATAACTTTTCCTATCTATTTTAAATAATCACTTTTAACCAATATACTTATTCTATTTATAATAATAGTTATTTAACTTCTTATAATCAATTATTTACGTATTATTTTATTTTATAAAATATACTTATTCTAGGCATGCCCTAACATTATTTTCACTCTGGAATCCCAAGTTCCGTATATAATCTCAAATTTCTTTCAATATAAACTCATATAATTTTTCCCATAAACATCAATATGTTTCTAAATATTCTGTGTGCACACCTCTCAATAAATTCCACAATAATCTTTATTTTGTAATTTAGGACCTATCTGTCCATAAATTCAATTAAACAACACGTAAGGACTTACTCTTTGCCTATAT
>JANEHU010005030.1:0-15615 GCA_027563435.1 Nasonovia ribisnigri | reverse complement strand
CCTTGGATTATACTTTAATTTTATATTATATAAAAAAATATTTTATTTCTTATTTTTAGTTTTCAATATCATTATCCTTATCATTATCAATATCGTCATTATTTTCAACAATGTTAACATCTTCATTATTGTCATTTTTATCATAATATTTCTTTACATCGTTCCTATGAACCGTCACATGCTTACGATTCCGTAATATAGTTATATTTTCTGAATCTAAAATATCCAAAATCTCGTATGGTCCCCTCCAAAGTGGACTCAACTTATTCCTTTGTGTGTGGTCTTTAAGCAATATTAAATCTTTAATTTTTAATTCCTCAGTATGCTCTTTTTTATCATAATAATTCTTTGATTTTACTTTTCTTTTAACAAGTCTTTCCCTAGCGATCTTATGTGCCTCCTGGAGTTTTTGTTTTAAATCATAGAGGTAATCATCATAATTATACCTAGGTTCTGGATTAGCCTTCAATTTAACCGGAATATCTAATTCTTTTCCGTACAATAACGCATATGGTTGATAACCCGTAGCCGTGTGCTCCGTAGAATTATATACGAAAAACGCGTAAGGTAGTAACTGATCCCAATTATTTAATCCCTTATCTACGTAATGTCTTAGATATTCGGCCAAAGTTCGGTGACTTCTCTCAAGACTTCCATTACTTTGTGGATGGTATCCTGAAGTTTTAATTTTATTAATTTTCAACAATTTACATACTTCCGTAAAAGTTTTACTAAGGAAATCCGTACCCTGATCCGTTAAAATCGTATCAGGTATACCATGAATACACACGAAACTCGTAACAAATGCCTCTGCAACTGTATTAGCAGTATGATTAGGCAATGCTTTACCCAAACTAAACTTTGTTAGATCACATTGAATGGTAAGAATATAAGTATTCCCCATGTCAGTAGTGATTAACGGACCTACAATATCCAAAAATATTTTTTCGAACGGTTTTGTACTCGTTGTTGTAATTACCATAGGGCTACGAATATGTTTATTAGTGTTTTTGTTCTTTTGACACGATGTACAATTTCTAATATAATCCTTCACTTCCTTTTTCATATTCGGCCAGTTAAACTGTCGTTTTATTTTTTTCAATGTTCTGTTCACTCCACCATGCCCCCCTATTTTCGAGTCATGGAATTGTCTAAAAATAACCAATTTTTCTTCTCTACTGAACTCTAATCTTGTACAAATAATTATTTCTATATCTGTGTTACGAAATATGTAACGTATCATAGATCGAGTTCTGGCCCAATCTAGTCCGTCTTCACGTCCTAATTGATTCATTGCTAATTTAGTTAAAGAATGTTTCTCACAGAAGTATTTAAGATTTAATAATGCCAAATGCATGTTTTCGTATGTTGCTAATTGCTTCTGTCTTGTTTTCGTTATCAAAAATATTATAGATCTATCTTCGTGTTTAAATCTGACAACGTCGCCTACGTCCTTGTTAGATTCTAATGTTTCGTCTTTTCCAAACCGTTGTTTTAATTCGTAATTAATTCCTGATCTAAAATTATAATGTTTCTCTATCTCAGATACTATATTATATTCCACCGGTGAATCTATTAACTCGCCGTGTACTTCCTTTACGTTTTTATTCGTTATTAACATCGTTTCCGATTTTTCAATAAAATTCGAGTAACTTTCGTTTTTAATTTCGCTAATACTGTACATTCGACTTAATGCGTCTACATTTGCATTTTGTACGCCGGGTTTATATCTAATTTCATACGTATATTGTTCAAGTTCAATACGCCATCTCGCTAATTTAGATAATGGATCCTTCAAATTAAATAACCAAGATAACGGTCTATGATCTGTAAGTATTATAAATTTCCTACCATATAAATAAGGTCGAAATGTTTTTACGCCGAATATAATCGCTAAGCATTCCAACTCCGTAGTGGAATAGTTAAGCTCCGATCTATTTAATGTTCTTGAACTATAAGCTACCGGAAGATCAGATCCGATTTGACCTTGCGATAGGATAGCTCCCAGCGCTTTTCCGCTTGCGTCTGTGGTTAAAATAAATTCTTTCGTAAAATCTGGGTATTGTAAAATTGGTTCCGAACAAAGAATTTTCTTTAATTTGTCGAAAGCTTGCTGACAATTTTCATCCCAGTTAAATTTTATATCCTTCCTTAATAAATTCGTCATTGGATTTGCTATCGCACTATAATTATTTATGAACTTCCTATAGTATCCACTAAGTCCCAAAAAACTTTTTATTTGCTTAACATTCTTAGGTACCGGAAAACTCATTACTGCGGTAACCTTTGCCGGGTCTGGACAAAGTCCAGCTTCCGTAACTATATGTCCTAAAAATAACACTTGTCGTTTAAGAAACTCGCACTTGTCTGGTTCTATTTTTAAATTATGTATCCGTAAACGCTCGAATACATTAATCAATTTATTATTATGATCGCTTAAATTTTTAGCATAAACTATTATGTCATCCAAATATACTAAACATTTGATTCCAATTAATCCCGATAAAACGTTTGCCATCATTTTCTGAAAAGTTGACGGTGCAGAACTCAAACCCATAACCAGTCTCTTAAAATGATAATGTCCCTGTCCCGTTGAAAAAGCTGTAAGTTCCCGAGATTCTTTTGCTAACGGTACCTGGTGGTACCCCGCCCGTAAATCCAGTAAACTAAACAGGTGACATTGACCTAACTGATCCAATATTTCCGTGATATTCGGTAACGGATGAAATTCGTTTAGTGTTACGTCATTAAGTGCTCTAAAATCTATCACTATTCTGAACTTTTGTTTTCCCGAAGCATCAGCTTTCTTTTTAACTAACAAAAGTGGTGCATTGAAGGGACTCATAGATTTCTCTATAACGTCGTCCTTTTGCATTTGTTCTATCTGTCGTTCAATTTCGCCGTGTTGCGAGTATGGTAATCGATAAGGTTTCTTATAAATCGGAATTAAATCCTTAGGTACTTTAATTACATGCTCTGCTGCTGTAGTACTAGTAAGGTAATCCCCTTCTAAATGAAAAATATCCGAATATTGTTCACAAATTTTTATTATTGATTTGCGTTCCTCTGCATTCAAATGATCGCTTCTAATTAAACCTTTTATTTTGTTAACGCGGTCAATGCTATTATTGTTTATATTCGCAATCTCATTAATTTCCGTGTCAATGTCATGTTCATATGATATTTTATGAATCTGACCTATTTTAACGCTCTGTGCTACTTCCGATATATTCATTACACTTATTTTTATTTTACCGTCCCTGACTGTATTATAAATGTTAGCGCAATATACATCCGGTGATAATTCTTGTTTATTTATTAAAATATTTTTATTATTCATATTCTTATCTGAAATCTCTATATTTACTATCGTTTCCGTTCTCGGTTGCAACGTAAAACAAATATCATTTTCTTTTATTTCATTAATCGTATCGTTTATTACTAATATATTATTTGCAATATCTATAACCGCATGATTTGCTACCAAAAACGCGTTACCCAATATTCCGTCTTCGGAAACAGGAAACTGTCTATCAACCACATAAAAATCTGTTTTAAATTCGTTATTATTTATTATTAATTTAATTGTGGTTCGTCCTATTGTAGGTACTATTTTTTCATTAATCCCTTTTAAATAAATTTTCTCTTGTTCATTTATTCTAGTTTCACTTATTAATCTGTTTATTTTAATTAAATTCAAATCGCTGCCCGTATCTACTAGTAATTTTATTGTTTCTGTATTAAAGCTTGGTGATGATAGTGTTATATGATTTTGGTCAATTATTGTTGTGATGTGTAAACATCGTTTTGCGATTCTTGCGGGTCGAAAATCTCGTGCACTAACCTGACCCAGCTGGGCTGGCGCACATCCGAGTTTTTCGCCAGATTTGCGTTATTACGTTCATTACGTTGCTTTGTAAAACAATTCGATATTTCATGACCAAGTTTATTACAGTAACTGCAATGTAACGATCTATCATTATTAGAATTATTATTTAAATTCACACGTGTGTTATTATTCGATCCATTATTATTATTTATCGGTTGTCTACTTCCGCTTTGTCCTTGTCTATTATTCTGACCAGATTGCCAACAATCTCGAGCAAAATGATTTTGTTTACCACAATTGTAACATCCGGTGCCACTTGCATTTCGATTAGAATTATTATTTCTCTGATTACTAATATTATAATCTTGTCTACCATATCCGCCGCGATTATTACTAAAATTATTATAACCACTATTTTGCTGATTAAAACTATTATTTCCACCGTTTCGATTTTTATACATGTTATTTCCGTTATTCCCCTGATTTTTATTATAATTATTATTTTGACGTTTTATATTTCCATTGCTTTCATTATTCACTCCCTCTCTATTAAAATTCTGTAACTCTACGTTATCCTGTAATTTGTCTATTTTCGCCTTAGAATCATACTCAAGTTCCTCATCACGAGCCATCTGCATCGCTGCTTCCAAGGTTTCTGGATCCCTAGCTTTTAATCTCAATTGCAAATGCTCTGGTAACCCGTTAATAAATACTACCATCGCGATCTTTTTATTTTGTCGTTTTACCCCTTTCGCTTCGCCGTCGTCCAGTTCTGCTGTACTGGCCTTACATAATTTATAATACATTTCTTCGATTCTACTAGCAAATTTCGTTACACTTTCCCCAGGAGCCATTCTCGCACAACTTAACCCTATTGTTAGTGCTCTCTCCGAAACTCTATGTTCAAATGCTCCCTGTAAAATAGATTTTATACTTTCCCAAGTTTCTGTTTCCCTATATTTGCATGCTTCTAAAGCATTACCTGCCAATTTTGAATTTATTATTTTTAATAGTAACGGTCTATCCGCAGACGTTACTTCTTTAATTGCTATTTCGCAAGTGTTTATAAATTCCGCCACATTTTTTGAACCAACGCATATTGGTATTATGCTACTCCATTTATCAACGTCCATTTTAATTTTTCTTTCTATTTTTTCTACGCTCTTTTTAACTGCTGATTCCAACTGTACGTGTTTTACAGTAGGATCGGATCGTAAACCTGCCCTCTTAGACTCTCTAATATCAGGTTCAAGTGTTTTATTTAGTAACTCCTTCTCCCTTAGTTCTTCCAAATATTTTTGTTTACTAGATTCTGGCGAATTTTCACACGATTCGTCAGTATTTAAATCAATTAACGCGTCAGTTTTTATTTCTTCTTTTTTATCGTTTACCTGTACCCCTTTATCCTGTGTACTATTTTCGCCTACTGATTCATTCGCAGAACTACCTGAATCGTTATTCATAAATATAATTTCCTCATTAAAATATATTTAACTTAAATTAAAATATTTTTTTCGTTATTCCAAAAAAATAATCCCTTATGTATTTACCACCAGTAATACACTTTTTATTTATTCTTACAACTATTTATTCCTTACGACAAAAAAAAATATCTATATTCCTATATTCTTTCATAAATTAAATAATAAATTTTATTTATTATTTACGTATATTATTCCGCGTCGTTTATACGTTATACAAGCTCGCACTACAGCGACACCTTTATTCCACTAGAACAACCATTATTCCGTGATTGAAAATTATGTATTATTTTCGGTTAGCTACTCCCAAAATTCTTTACAATAATTATCACTTCTATTAACACTTTTATAACTTTTCCTATTTATTTTAAATAATCACTTTTAATCAATATACTTATTCTATTTAATTTCTTATAACCAATTATTTACGTATTATTTTATTTTATAAAATATACTTATTCTAGGCATGCCCTAACTTTATTTTCACTCTGGAATCCCAAGTTCCGTATATAATCTCAAATTTCTTTCAATATAAACTCATATAATTTTCCCATAAACATCAATATGTTTCTAAATATTCTGTGTGCACACCTCTCAATAAATTCCACAATAATCTTTATTTTGTAATTTAGGACCTATCTGTCCATAAATTCAATTAAACAACACGTAAGGACTTACTCTTTGCCTATATCAATTTTATCTCAATTATTTTATTCAACACTATAATATTCCACATATTATATTCAACACAATTATTTTCTCATAACTTTTTATTCATCAATTTAATTCTCAATAACTTTTATTCATCAATTCAATTCTCAATAACTTTTATTTATCACATATAATTCTCAATAACTTTTATTCAACACATTTATTTCTCAAATGTTTTTATTCAACACATAAGGCTTACCACTTTGCCTTAACACAAAAAAAATTCTTTACTCAATATTCTCAATAACCAATTATTTATTCACTTAAATCTCACAATATTTTATTCTCAATATATATCTCAATTCATATATTTATCAACTTTATTCTTCTTTTATTATTCCATCAACAATTTATTTCCTTTATAACCTCTTTTTTCTATTTATTTATCCTTCACAATTATTTAAAACAAATCCCTTTTATTTAATTCTTTCTTATAACTTCATTTATTTAATCTCAATTATTTTTTAAACATATATTCCTTTTTATTCACTTTTATTCAACCAATTATTTATTCTTTTTTTTTTATGTATTATTTTTATACGTCTATAAAAATAATATTCCTACACCAAAAAAAAAATACAGTATTTTATTTAACGTTAGTATCCTTAATCTAACGGAAACGTGACCCCAAGCTACAATTCTTAATATTTATCATCAATTTTTTTCAAACTTACGCAGTTGCTGCCTCTGCTACCCATTGTCTACTCATGTCTACTTCAGTTGTACGTGCCTCGCTGAGTCGCTCTCGTAGATTCTTGTTATGCCCCGGAGTCGTTGAAAAGGTGATCAATCCTCCCAACAGTGATCCGTGATGGACTGCCTCCGCGGAATCCTCAACTTGACCTGGATTCCTGTGTAGGGCCTCGTTCCCGACTGCGCCAGATGTAATTACCATAGGTAATTCCGACTGCGCCAGATGTAGTAAGCCCCAGCCAGTTCCTTGTACTTGAACTCGGCTGTGCCACAATATAGTAGCCAACTCGCGAGGTTACCAGATGAGATGGTCAAAGGCTTGACTCAATTGTAAAATAATCGTAGACAGATTGTATTTCTACTGAATGTAATTTATTTATTCAAACACTGAACGTTTATTTGTAAAATATTAAATGTAACAAAAATATCCTAAGTACAATTTATGATTAAATGGAAATATTTCTAAGTCCAGTTTAACCAGAGAGTAGAGTGACGAGAAGGTGCTCAGAGTAGCTTGGTCAGATCACGTCTAAAATACAGGCTGTTTCGGGGTCCCTTATATATCCCGTTGGTCTCCCCCCCAGCCACTGATAGCGCGCATCCGGGTTCTTGCACGTGCCGGATGCTTGTCTATTCTCAGAATGCTTATGCCCACGCTTTCCTGTCAGTGTTGTCCTTGTAATTCGCAGATTAGATATTTGCGCATATATTCTTATACACATAATAATATATATATATATATATTATTATATTTCGGCTGTCTAAATAGAACAATAGTTCTTGTCTCCTTGGTATTTGCATATATCGTGTTTTACCGGCTGCCCTTCACTTCCTAGAATGGTTATTTTGCATATCATGTCCTTCGGACGTACCCCTATGTTAGTTATACATTAATACTGTTGTTTTGGGTCACTGGCTCCTAGCAACTATTACTATTGTTCCGGGCCACTGGCTCCTAGCAGTACCACATATCACTGTTGACGATGAAGAAAGGTTAAAATTATTGAAACTTATAGAAAAAGAAAAAAGTCTATTTATCCCTTTTAGATCTTTTGAAACTTTTGAATATTGTAGTGATCCCTCACTAACGCTTATATTTGAATCCAACAACGTTGACGTGTTGCATAGGAGAAGGTTTGACAGAGTAACAAGTTACGCCGTAGTAGTTATAATAAGTTTATTAAAGTTTATTAGGTATAATGTTTGAAAAGTTACATATAGAAATTTGTGGACAGAGCGCTTAAGCGACTGCCCGAGAAATTAGTTACTAAAAATAAAAATTACACTTGTTTAAAAATTACTGGGAATAGACTTAGAATGGCGGCGATGTTGAGGACCAGGCTCAACGACCAAACTAAGTCTTACAAGTATGGGATGGTAGACTAATTCTAATTCTAAGACGGACAGAGACCCGTATTTATATGGTTCTCGGTACGTCCTGAGTGCACACGGTAGGTCTAGGAGGTGGATTCTTGGAAAAAGGAACCGGAGTTTTGACGTTGTTACCCAAGTGAAATTACCCGGTTCATAGTCTTTATAGTTCTTTATGTTTAGATTTTATAGTCTTGTTATTCTTAAGAGCAAGACACGTAAATTCTAATTTATAGTTTTGTTATTGTCAAACTTAGAATACTTATATAATATATATATAGTAAAGTGACCTCGTCGGTTTACTACATGCCTAATTCTAATTCTAATTTATAGTTTTGTTATTGTCAACCTTAGAATACTTATATAATATATATATAGTAAAGCGACCTCGTCGGTTTACTACAATATCCTGAACTTGGTACCACTAAAAAAGTTGTATGGAATTTGAAAACTGCATCAAAATTAGAAAAACCCCGATTTATCATAATTGGATTACAAAAAGGACGCAAAAATTTGATAACAAAAGATTGTAGTATATTTGATTATTGTAATTTAACAAACGTTAAAGTGTTTCTGAACTCGATAGCTTATCCGTACAATAATTTGAATTTAGATTTTACTAAAAATAATTTCACCTTATTATATAATATGTATACATCGTTTCAAGAATCGTACTATGAAAAAAGTATTCGTAACCCCATATTGAGTCCTTCTACTTTTCTGACAAACGCACCAATTATAGTCATCGATACTTCGAAACAGAACGATTCAGCCACTGCTTCAGCAGTAGATGTTCAATTGGAAATTGAAGCTTCAGAATCGCTCGCAGGTGTGACTGCTTACTGTTTATTAATTCATGATAGAATTGTAGAATATGTACCTTTTACTAGAGAAGTAAGAAAACTTGTGTAAATATAATTAAGAATTAATTTATAACAATAAAAAAACTATTATTTATTAATTTGTAATATTTTCATTAAATATTATTTCAGTTTTATAGTAAGGTTTGATAAAAAATAATTTTGACTATATTGTAAACATTTGATGTACATACACTAAATAATTTTGTGTAATGAGTAAATAGGTTTACTTGAAAAACAATGATTATTGTTATATTTTTGTATATTAATATATTATAATATAAAAATTAAACAATTTGTTTCATGATTAGGTTACGATAGCTCCCTTAATTAATTTTATCATCGTTAACGATTTGTCGAATAGCTAATTAGTTAAATGATTTATTATTTATAAAATGCGTTTGTAATAAAACATAATCATAATTATTTTTGATTAGTTTAATTTATAATGTCCGTATGGTAAAGTGCAAATACCACCTTTTAATATGACACGTTTATCATCATTTGCACTCAATACTATTTTTCTGGTTGTTTTGGAATAAACATTATGTTTTGTTGCCTGTATTGAGTTAATATCACAGTATGCATTAATTTGACTAGATTCGCCATTTTGTGCATCCAAATGTGAGGAATTTTGTATACTGAACTTTGATAAAATATCTAAATAATGATTGACCGTCATATACTTGTCTCTAACATACTTTTTTACACCTTTTGCCTTTTTATATTCAATACCACTTACTGTATAAGCATATAATTTGGGTCTTAGCGTTACAAATTGTGTCATAATTTCACTCTTCAATTCGTCTTTAAAATATCCTGGGGTGTTCTTATGCTTATCACTGTAACAAAAGTGACTAATTGGAAAATTAGAAGTATCAAAATGACTCAATAAATCAAATTTTAAATCATTAAAATAATTATTTGTTTTAATACGATATATTAATGAATCGGTATCAGTGTATAATAGTGATATTTTTTCCCCGTATTTATTTTTCATTACGTCATAATGGAAATTATAAATATAGGTTTTCGATATATCTAAAATAGAAAATCCCACGTAGATTGGTTTATCAAATTTAATCTTTTCTTTTTGAAAATGTAAAGACATTAACTCATTGCTATATATAG
The DNA here is from genome assembly GCA_027563435.1 of Nasonovia ribisnigri. Taxonomy (NCBI): domain Eukaryota; kingdom Metazoa; phylum Arthropoda; class Insecta; order Hemiptera; family Aphididae; genus Nasonovia; species Nasonovia ribisnigri. The sequence goes on along the minus strand of JANEHU010005030.1, from coordinate 5,539 downwards.
TTCTATCTATGAAATTAGGTTTTCTCATTAGCCTATGAGCTTTTCGATCATCTGATACCAACTTTATATCCAATCTTTTACGCGGATTCTCCATACATTTCCCATAGACACTATTCACGAGTAATTTCCAAAATTCATATTCAAACTTGTTTTTTGCCAAGACCCTCATACTAGTGCATTTATCAACATAAGGGGCTAACCATTTTGATTGATCAAACTTAATTATTTTATTAACTTTTACAACTTTTAATCCGTTGTGAATCGCCTGCTTTAACAATCTATAATGAACGACATAATTTGATTTATTATTTAAAGTTGTCAGCAGTTTAATAATCTTAGAATTAGAATTACGTATGATGTCCTGGGCATCAAATTTTATAATTTAATTGTTGTTTGCTAATTCTAATAATATTTTATATAATATTATTCGTATTATTTTTAATATAATAATTAATAATAATACTTGATATAAATCTCCATGTGTATGTGTTTAGTTTTATGATTACAAAGTTAAAAATATTACATGTGTTAAGTGTTTACAGAAAAAATATATTATCAAAAGAAAACAATAATAATATTATACGATTATTTTTTAGGCCTATTCTCCTACTAGCCTACTTGTATTTATAACAAATACGACGACAAGATAAAATAATTATCTCGGTCACCTTTTTATTTTGTCGTATTAAGCCATATATTACAGATATCGTGATGTAGATAATAATATTGCGAATTTTTAATTTACACCATTTGACATTTACTGTCCTTTCAGGACCACACAGTGATTCAACCAAAACCAAAAATTTTTTTTTTGAAAATTCTTCATATTAGAGTGTTTTAATAAATAAAAATGAAAAAAATTTTTGTTAAGTGGATAATTGGGACCAAAAAATACATGATGTCAAAACAGATCATTGAGCATTTAAATCTTTATTCATAATAAAATAACTTTTTAATGTTAATAAAATCAAAATAAACCATAAATAAAACTTAAATTTCAGACTTCCTGTATATCAAAACAATTTATAAAAAAACAACTTACAACAAAACAATTTATAAAAAACAACTTTTAAAAAACTCTAAATAACTTTTTTTAACCCTTTATACATAAATAAAATCATAAAACATAAATAAAATGTCAGACTTCTTGTATATAACAACTTATTATAGACATATTGTACAATATAATAAAAATAATCATAAAAAAACAACTTATTTTTTAAATAAAACATAAATAAAATTTCAGACTTCTTTTATATAACAACTTATTATAGACATATTGTATAATATAATAAAATTAATCATAAAAAAACAACTTATTTTTTAAATAAAACATAAATAAAATTTCAGACTTCTTTTATATAACAACTTATTATAGACATATTGTATAATATAATAAAAATAATCATAAAAAAACAACTTATTTTTTAATAATGACATAGGTAATTGCTTATGAGATCATATTTTCTTTTTATCACAATTTGGTGTGGAACAACCGAAAACAGTTTTTATTTTTATTTAGGCATAAGTATATATCACATTTTATGCATTTCATACGTGAATAATTTGAACAATGCTTACATCTTTGTCTCTCATCTGTGGGATTCGGCCAATGATCAACATTATCAAACCGAACGTCTTCACTTGGGCGGGCAGCAAAAAGTCTTCTTCTTTTAGTTGGTGGTGTAGGTGTTCTTAGTGATGGACGTCCTTTTTGTTTTTTCAACTTATCTTTACCTGCCCGCAAAAGCCCTTCAGCAATATCAGACTTAAATTGCAACATACTTTTATATTTAACAATATTTAATTGTTTACAGTGACGCCTATACAATAACCATGCATTCACAGCACACATGTCCAACAGATGATGTACAATTCTCAAATAATAACGCTTTACTTTATTTTCTGTTCTATAGAGTTCTACTAACATGTCATGTAAATCTATTGCCCCCATGAAATTGTTATATTCTTTGATGCATGCTGGCCTTACAACAGGAACATATTTTTTACTTGATACACTCCACCTTTGTACAATATCAGTTGGTTCAGCACCCATGTAATTAGATAACATGTGTACAAATTTATTATCAAACCACTTGCATCCAAAAATATTGTTTGTGGTGTCAACTTTATATTCATATGTTCCACGTCCTTTTACCTTCATATTTCCATCACTTGTAAACTTGCAGTTTCCTGTTCTGTTTGCCCTGACTGTTCCAATGCACTGTATTCCAGCAAAGTTTGAACGACAATGGAGAGCATAAGAATTAAACCAATTATCAAATGCTACCTTATAGTTTTCAAATTTAGGAACACAATCCAACAGTCTCATAACAATGTCACCACTTAAACCAAGACCCATATGTGATTCTTGAATTGTGCCTTTTCCCACATATATCTCGAAATCATGAACAATTCCACTTTTTGATGCAATAGCAAACATTTTAATGCCCCATTTATGAGGTTTATTTTTATTATACTGTTTTAGTTTTGATCGACCTTTAAATGGTATTATAATTTCATCAATCGCACTATATTCTTCGATTTTAATTTTTTTAAAGTTATTTCTTACAGCCTCAATAAATGGGCGAACTTTAAATAATTTATCATGGTTAACATTATCCCTGGGCACAATATTATCATTGTTGTTCAAGTGAAAATATGTGCGCAATTTATCGAATCTGTTGCGGGACATGGTATCAGAAACCATAGAAAATGTAGTTTGTCTTGACCAAAACATTCTGTAACTTGGCATTTTTACAATGCTCATGTAAAAATGAATACCTATATACTGCTCCATTTCTGATATATTTGTATTAATACTAGATCCAGTTACTTGACATGAATAGTAATTGGTTTGTTCAACAAAATTTTGAAATATATTGTCATCAACAAAAAACTTAAAATATTGAAGTGGAGATAGATTTTCTATAGGGGGGTCTGGTAATGAGGAAGTGCAAGTTGGGTATGATGTAGTCCAAGTGTTATTAGTCCAATTAGAGTCTCCTAAAGGAATATTACTCCAGTCATACTCGAGATCGTTATCGTTTTCAGTTTCTTGTAAAAAGACTAGTTCTTGTACATCTGGAAATGGGTTATTAGGAGGTTGTATTTCTTGAATATCCTCTATTTCCTCTGTCATTAATTCAAGTACTTCATCTAAATTATCTACATTAACTTCAAACCCTTCATCCAGCTCCTCAATGTCTGACAAATCACCAACTAATAAAAAGTTTGCAATTTCATCGTCAGTTAATCGTTTGTGACACATGTTGATGAAAAACTGAAATTGAATACAAAAAAACTTTGTATAATAACGAAAAACATACATGATGCCAAACTAAATCAATGGGATTTTATGTATATATAAAAAAAAATTATTAATTACATATAAGCCCAGTGATCTTATTTGGGATCATGATGTAATATCTAACACGTTTCGTTTCTAACGAATAATATCAAGGTTCAAATGCACAAATTATGTTAATCAATACACTTAGAAATCAAAAATATTTTTTTTAAAGCTCTAAAATAAGTAAAACTTACCGAAATTGATGTTCGAAAAATACGTTTTGATGAATCACATCGATCGATAGAAAATGATAACAATAACAACTATTATTGATAAAATATATCACGAGGCAACTGTAACAGTATGACCAATATAAGAAAATAACATTCCCTATCGAATGGTGCAATCAAATATCACATTTGACACCTCGGTACTGTTGTGTGAAGGCTTTAAAAACATGATGACAAAATGAGTCACCAGCCCTCAAAGGGTTTTGAATTCTTAAATTTGTTCTTTTTTCAAAATCGAATACAGATTATTTTTACCATACAGGTATACATTGTACGTATTATGTACACATAGACAATAATCAAGATGTAGAGAATATAAAACTCGTTACCTCTCCTCAAGGTATTCCGAAAGTAGGGTTCATATTATGTTATGTGATAATGAACTTATTAATTTTTGTTTTATTGTTGATCGCTATTTTTAATTTTGGCTTGGAAGCGTGTCATATTAACACTTGTAAGTTGTAATCGTCACAGATGTGAGATGATGATACAAATCAATGATACAACTAAATTCGAGCATAAATGTAGTAGTTGAAATACAATATATAGTAGGTCGGTGTTTCCGAATTGCGGACAAAAACCGTAAAAACATGTGAGTTGCGGACGAAATCTAAAAAGGTAACATACGAATTGCGGACACAAATATAAGATACTAATTGCGGACATTATTATTTTTGATATAGCGATTGTGGGAAATTTTGATATTAACGATTAAGATTATGCCGGTGCTTTTGAAATCGCAATGTTTAATCAGTTTATCGACAACAATACTCGCGTGCTTAATATCTGTCGTCTTTCTGTTCGTTTATTTTCTGTATAAAAATGTTTAGTGAAAAACTTAAAGAGTTACGTGTGATTGACGGGTTTAAGTTCCGTTTTCATCGCATAATGAAAAATGATATTCAACGGTGGGCGTGTACAAATAAAATGTGTAATGCATTTTTAAAATTGAATACACATGGTGTTCATATAGAAAATAATCTTGAACATAAGAACCACGAGGCCAATGAGAAACGATCACTTGTGTGGCAGAAGTTAAAGCTGGTTTCACACGGAGCGATTTAATCGCGGGCGGTTGCGGTTAAAAATCGCGGCGGTTAATCGCCTATAATTAAACAAATATGTTGATATGGATGCGTTCACACGGGAAAAACCGCGCGGCCGAAAATCGCGTTCAACCGCCTTCGATCGCTGCTGTTCGATTTTCCAGCGGTCAGAAGCGGTTGAACGCTAAAATTAGACTGCCTATTTCATTCTGTTCAGACTGCGCGTTTAAATCGCCGCGGTTACATACGTTCATTCAATAATTTACCATTTTCGTGTAAACACGAATATTATTTTGATTTTATTATAATAATATTGATTTTAATATTTTGTCAATTAATAAAAGTACCTATATATTATAATATCCTACTAATAATTATTATGGGATTTGACAACGAGGAATTTATTTTCGAAATTTCCGCTGAAGATAGCATTTGGAATATAAGTAAGTACTAGTAATTATTATCATTTATCAATAACTTAATTTCTAGTAAAAAATTTGAATATTATTTTAATGTGTGAGTGTGTGAGTATAAAATTTTTAGAATCTAAAGCTTACCATGACAAGGTAGCTAAACACGTGAGCTGGACAAAGGTAGCTAAGACCTGCGTCGATGGTTTCGTAAATCTTAATGATAAAGAAAAAGATGCTAAAAGTAAGTAATTGTATTAATTTATAAGAAGTACATTCCAATGGTGTTGCAAATATGAAATGAGTAATACCCTTAGTAAGAAATTAAATAAAATTATTTTCAAATAGTTATCGATCTACAAAAAAGATGGAAAAATTTGAGAGACAACTACAGAAAAAAATGTGTAACAAAGTCTGGGCAAGCTGCGAACAAAATAAAACCATACATATATGGTAACTGTTGAATATAATTTAATATTGTATAAAGTACCATCATATTGT
>JANEHU010005029.1:0-23115 GCA_027563435.1 Nasonovia ribisnigri | reverse complement strand
AAACCAGGTAATTATTATTTTTGTAAATTACCAGGGCATTGGAAAAGTCAGTGCAGAAAATACTTAAAGAATCAAGAAAATAAGAAAACACACGGAGAAACAAGTAAAAGTGATGATGGCAGTGCATTTATTACTGGAACAGTGTGTACAAACGATATTGAGGAGAGTTGGTTACTTGACTCAAGAGCATCCGATCATATGTGCGGTAAAATAAATTGGTTTTATAACTACGTATTATTTGACGAACCAATTCAAGTAAGAATAGGCGATGGTTCAATTTTGTTAGCAAAAGGAAAGGGTAATATAAAAATATTATCATTTGCGAACAATAAATGGAATAATAATTATTTATTAGACGTATTATATGTGCCGGAATTAAAATACAATTTATTCTCATGTTGTACAGCATTAGATAAAGGTTTAACGCTTTCATCAGATAAAAATAAGTGTATGTTTTCAAGAAACGGACAAATAGTCTGTACAGGTGAGCGACGAGGAAAATTATTTAAATTAGAGTTCAAAGTCATTACGCTCGATAAAGAAGAACCACAGGCTAATATTATTATCAAGGACACATTACAGTTATGCCATGAAAGGTTGAGTCATCAAAATATAAAGTATGTTAATAATATATTAGAAAAACATAATATAAAAGTGTCAGATAACAAAAATCATTTTTTCTGTGATGCGTGCATAATTGGTAAACAACACAAACAAACATTTAAGTCTAGTACAACGAACACAACAGCTGTAGGAGAAATAATACACGCAGATTTGTGTGGACCGATGGAAACAAATTCTATTGGGGGTTCAAAATACTTTTTATTATTTAAAGACGATTATTCACATTATAGAATAGTTCATTTTATAAAACATAAAAGTGAAGTAAAAGATTTAATCGAAACTTTGATACGTAAAATAAAAACTGATACTGGTTTTAAGGTCAAAGTATTGCGAACAGATAATGGCTTAGAGTTTGTTAATAAAGAAATAACTAGTGTTTTACAGAAATATGGAATAAGTCATCAAACAACAGTTGCATACACACCGGAACAAAACGGGAAGATTGAACGAGAGAACCGGACAATAGTAGAAGCCGCAAGGACTATGTTACATACGAAAAATTTAAATAAATCACTTTGGGCTGAAAGTGTTAATACGGCTGTCTATACAATTAACCGAACAGGTACGAGTTCAATCAAAGACAAAACCCCGTTTGAAATTTATTTTAGAAAAGAACCGGAAATAAAACATCTAAGGGTTTTTGGTACAAAAGTATTTACACATATACCAAAACAAAAACGACAAAAGTGGAACCCTAAAAGTGAAAAGGGAATATTTGTCGGGTATGTAGAGAATGTAAAAGGATACAGAGTATGGTACCCGGAATCAAACAAAATAAACGTAAGTAGAGAAGTTATTTTTAAAAATGAAATAGTAGATAACGAGGTTTCAATAAATGAAAATGAACGTGACGAAATACAACACAGTATAAGCGAAAATACGAATGGAACTTACCTAGACAAAAAAGAGGAGTTGGTAAGCACGTATAATCTAAGAAACCGTGAACAAATAAATAAACCAAGTAGATATGCATGTACAGCGTTTATAACTGAACCAATTAATTATAATGATGCTATTACTTGTGAACAATCAGATAAATGGAAACAGGCGATGAGTGAGGAGTTGGACTCACTACATAAAAACAACACATGGACTTTGGTATCAAAACCAGTCGGAGTCAATGTGATAAACAATTCATGGGTGTTTAAAATTAAACATAATGACCGTTTCAAGGCTCGTTTAGTTGTTAATGGATCAAGACAACAATACGGTATTGATTACACGGAAACATTTTCGCCAGTTGTACGATATGAATCAATAAGGACAATTCTAGCCGTCGCAGCAGCTGAAAATTATGAGCTGAGACAGTTTGATATAAAAACAGCGTTTTTGTATGGTAATCTAGAAGAAGATATTTACATGAGTCAACCAATTGGATTTGGAGATTCAACAGAACGAGTATGCAAATTAAATAGAAGTTTGTATGGACTAAAACAATCACCAAGGTGCTGGAATTCTAGGTTTAGGCAATTTCTGTTAGAATTTAATCTAGAACAAAGTACATCGGACTCGTGTATTTATTTTAATCATAATAATAATGAAACATTAATCTTAGCTATTTTTGTTGATGATGGACTGATAGCGTCTAGTAGTGTAATAAAAACAAATACATTATTACAAGGTCTTGAACAACAGTTTGAGATAACACAAGGTAATCTAGATTATTTTCTGGGTATGGAAATAATTAGGTATACAGACGGATCAATACATTTACACCAATTAAATTATGCCAATAAACTAATTAGCAAATTTAATTTATTAGATGCGAAGGAATTATCTATACCAATTGATAGGTCGCATGGTGTAGAACATAATCTTACAACGAGTGATAATCAATTTCCATACAGGCAAGCTGTGGGAAACTTATTATTTTTATCACAAGTCACGAGGCCTGATATAGCATTCGCTGTAAACTATGTTAGTAGGTTTTTAAATAATCCAACGTCGGTACATTGGACTATGGTTAAACGTATAATTCGATACGTAAAAGGAACAACAAACTTTGGTCTATACTATAAATCTAACGTAAATCTGTGCTTAAGTGTGTATTCAGATTCTGACTATGCAGGGGACTTAGTGACAAGACGGTCAACTTCAGGTCATGTGTTCATGCTGGGGCTGTCTACGGTGTCATGGCAAGCGCAAAGGCAATCCATAGTGACACTTAGTTCCACTGAAGCCGAATATATCGCGGCATGTGAAGCAGTCAAAGGATTGGTTTGGATCAACAGATTGGTCAAGGAAATCAACAATGACATTGAGTACGATCAGCCAACAGTATACGTGGACAATCAAAGTACAATTCGACTAGTGAAAAATCCAGAGTTTCACAAAAGGACTAAACACATCGATGTCAGATACCACTTCATCAGGAAAAGTTTGAAGAAAACTTATTTAAACTACAGTTCATTGGGACGGAAGTACAATATGCAGACATACTTACTAAACCACTTCCAAAAGATAGATTTGAAAAACTAAGGAAAAAACTATCATTGTTTAAATTGCATTAATTCTTTATTGTATAAAATATTAATTACGGGGGTGTGTTGAATATAATTTAATATTGTATAAAGTACCATCATATTGTGCAACAACAACAGCATCGTTGCTATTAATAATGTGCAAAATCACGCCATATCATGCGATATATTTATTAGCGAATCAGATATTGTTAAACAGTGGCGTGAGACTTAGGTCAATAGGTCACTTGTATATAAGGCCGACTTTTAGCATACTGTCGGTACTACATTATAATATTTCTTATGTGTACGTCATGCGTTTAGTAAATATTACTTATTACTAAAAGCAGTGTAGTCATTTTTGTCCAGATCGATCTACAAACATAATCCTTAAATTCAACAGTAACATAATGGAATTTTTGCGACCAACTATGGAAAACAGAAGGTAAGTTGAATACGATATAATTACTTAAGAAAATGTCAACTCATTATTTGGTTTCTCCCTCTGAGTCCAGTCTCGGCCTGGCCATGGCAGCGAACGCGGCCGGTTCCCCTCTGTTTTTTTTTGTTTTTTTTGGGGGGTCCAGGGTAAAGAAAAATTATAAAATTTTAATAATTGGATCAATAATCAGATGCTTATCTATTGTATATAGTGTGAGAGTAGTACATACTAGTGCAAGTGCAAGTATTTATAAATTATAAATAATGTCTTCCCGCAGCCCATAAGCAATAGTTATTTATAAAAATATTGTCGACTGCATAATATTCAGCTATGATTTCAGTTTTGTCAATACGACTGCAATGCTGTAAGTTGTAGTCGCGTTTTGTCGATTGTTGTTGCCCCCACAGCAAACTAATTAGGTATAGTTCGCGATATCTTCGGTGTTATATTGTTGTATATTTGGTTATTTATTTATTTACCGTGGTGAATGTGCGCAATTAATTTATAATTATTAATTATGAAACTAATATTTACTAAATTATATAATAGTATATTAATGATTATAATAAAGGCACATTTTATATTATAATTCATATTGCTAAAAATCGCATAGGTAAACATTTTTTGGGGCCCCCTTAAAAAACTGATCCATGGGCCTTTGGTGTGCCAGGCCGACACTGCCTCTGACCCAAGCGTGACATAACAAATTGTACGTTCACAATAATGATTATAACCATAATAATTTGTCAAATGCAAGTGAAATTACCTATTATAAAATTTAAAGTTAAGATTATTATATATAGGGCATCGCATAGGCTTTTTATTGTATTTTAATTTTAAAGCGATATTTATGAGTATTTTAAATTTGTTAATTGTTTGTAAATCTTAATATTAATAATCATAACTCGCTTTAAAATTTAAGACACTTATTACATTTTTAAAGTTAGAAAAGTTAAGAATTTCTGAAAAAATATTCACGAAAAATAATTATAATTATTTTTTAATTAACATAAATATTCATGCTTTGTTTTAAATTCTACATTATACCAATTTAAGTGTAAATTAATTATAGGACTGAGGGTAACATAGAAGAATCTAGTGACAACGATATTGACATCAATGATTCAGTACTGGAAGAAAATATTGACGTTCAAAATGACGGAGACGACGAAAACGATATTCCTGATGACCCAGTTAAAAAGAGACCTACAACAACAAAAACTAAATCGACTAAGAAACCTTCATTTGAGGAAAATTTGCTGAACATTTTAGAAAATCGTCGGCCACAACCACAAGATGCAGAAACTTCTTTTCTTATGTCACTCCTTCCTCAAATCCGTAGTTTGACCGAGGAACAAAAAGGTAGAGTTTATATTGAGTTTTTGACTACTCTCCAAAGAGTCAAATATTTTACTCCTCAAATTCAACAAATACCTTCACAGGTGAACTCTAGTTCTATTCCTTTTACCAGTTTAACTTATCCATATTATAACGCCAATCAAACTTTACCTGAATTTTCTGCACTAAGCTCAGCTATAAACCCACATCAAATTGAAACTGTGGCTCCTACATTACACACTTATTATTCTCAGTATAATTCTCAGCCATCTGCTTCATCCTCACATTCTGGTAATATACAGCCCACTAATTTTGACAATACCAATACATAATCATACATTATAGGTATAATTACATGTTTATAACTATTCAAGAATAGGTAATAATAGTAGTGTACATAATAATGGCAACCAGCAAGTGTACTTTATAATTTTAATTATTTAAAATGTATTACTTAAAATTGTGTTAAGAGTATAAATAATCTATACAGACTTTGCAGTCTATACCTTAAACTAGTAATACAGATCAATATAAAATATTTTTATAATTATTTTCTTATGTAAAATAATAATAATATTGTAATACAAATGTAATATTATTTTCCAATGACTTTATTTTGCCACTTAAGTGCATGTTGCGGAGTGTTGAAATACTTAACAAAGTGTTCTCTAACTTCCTTGGCATTTGTTGACGAATTTCCAATTCCCCTTTGATTTGTTAAATCGTCCATTATACAACTAAAGATATCATCATTGTTGATGCCATCTCTACGTCGAACAAAATTGTATAGCACACAACATGCTTTTGTCACAGCGACAGCGAAATTGGGTTCAACTAGTATACTTGTTTGAAAAACTCTCCATTTTTTCGACATTATTCCAAAAGAACATTCTATATGTTGTCGAGCTCTTGATAACCTGTAATTAAAAATCCTCCTGTCGTCATTTAACGACCTGCCCGGGAAAGGTCGTAATAAATTTGGATGTAACGCAAATGCTTCGTCGGCAACGAAAACATAAGGCAGAGGAACACCGTTATCATCACCAGGTAAACAAATTTTTGGTGGCAAATTTAAGTTATAACCGTATAATTTTTTACCAAACACTGATTGTTTGAAGACATTACAGTCACTTTCCTTACCGTAGGAACCCACATCTATAATTCTAAAACAGTAATTAGAATCACAAATTGCCATCAGGATGAGTGAAAAATATTGTTTGTAATTATAATAGAATGTCCCACTGTTTTTGGGACATTCCAAACGTATATGTTTGCCGTCTACGGCACCAGCGCAATTTGGAAATTGAGCTTTCTCGAAATACCCGGCTGCAATGTCTAACCAATCGTCAGTAGTTGGTTCTGCCATTTCAATTGGTTGTAATATGTTCCAAATAACCTCACAAGTTTCACGTACGATAGTTGATATTGTGGATATTCCAATTAAAAATTCGAAATGTAAAGCGGAAAAGTTAGAACCAGTAGCCAAATATCTAAATAAACACATATTTGGTATTAATTAAAATAATAATCTTTAAAAAACAGTGTTTGCCAATCCAAAGTTTGTTATCTTTATTTTATTTAAAAATGTGTAATTTAATTGTCTTAATGTTAAATGTTAATTATTAATTAATAGAACTACCTACCTACATAGATTCTTTGTTTAAACATCTAACTTCATTTCTTTAGATTTTTTGGTGACACTATGAACTACTAACTACCTACATTTGACAAATGTTGACCAAATTCGAATATTTAAATGATTCTAAAAAAATCATACATAAGTATTTAAAAAAAAAATATCATCTGCTATTGTAAAAAAGGTGGGTAAGTGGATGTCGCTCTGCTGTACAGTAGGTGACAAGTGGGTCACTGTAATGGATGGTGTTAAATTTGAATTCAATGATATAATATCATTGTATAAGAAAAACGATTCTGAGCGAAAACGGTCAGTCAGTTTATGATATTAGTGATATTACTAATTATATTTGATGATATTATTGTGAATAAAGTAATTTATATATAACCTATTTACGTTGAACCTTGTTTTAAATTTTCAATCCTTAGCTACAAAATTTGAACATTTTATAAATTTTTAACTACAAAATAATTATTACATTTTAAATTTGATAAATTTTGGCAAAATTTGAACTTTGAATGCTTATAAAAAAAATTATGCCTATGTATTTTCTATATTTTTCAACTGCTATTGTAACAATATATCAGGGGCCTTATATTAAATTTTTAAGCTTTTTTACCCAACAAATAAAATTTTATTGATATTTATAGAAAAAAAAACTAAAAAAATTGAAAACTGACAATGTCCGTAAACAGTTCAAAAAGAATCATATTATTTTCAAATTTTTATCGTGTATAGAAAATGCCAATATAAACATTCAGTCAAAATTTCATGCATTTACGGTCATTTGTTTTAGAGTTACACCAATAACCAAAATCGATTTTGTTAAATATCGATTTTGCGTAAAAATTCCCGTTTTCCCTTAATTTTTCTTTTGTTTTTCACGTCGCTTTTGAAAACTACTGGGAAATTTAAATTTTGACCTCCCCAATGCACCAACGATATTCACTTTCCCATCGAACGAGATACTGAAGTCGAAAATCGAAGCATTATTTCGACTACTTATCGTGTACACAGATACAAAAATAAAAAAAAAATAAAAAAAACTAAAAAAAAAAAAAAAACACACATTGTAAAATCAATACATTCATCGTTTCACTCAGAATCTAAAATAATGATATTGATAGAAAAAAACTAAAAAATTTATATCCGCAAACAGCTCAAAACGAGTAAAAATATTTAACGCTACCTAATATAAACAAGCAGTGAAATTTGTAAAATTTTAAATTTTGACCTCACAAATATTGAAGCAGTTTTACTGCTCATAACAGTGATGATAGACACAATAATAAAAAATAAAAAAACACATCACTGTAAAATCAATGCATTCGTCGCTGATAGCTGAGAATCTAAAATTATTATTTATATTGTTATATTTTCATATTTTCATTTACCTACCTATTAACTTTAAAAAAAATAATAGATATCAAATACTGATAATAATTTAAGACAATAATAGTCTACATATTGATTATGATTTATGGTAACCCTTTCGTTAAGTTCAAATTTCATTAAATATTTCCAAACTACTTGTTAAATCTCTTTAGAGGCATATTGAACCAGTTTATTGGTTTTTATAATACTAACAAATTAAATGTTTAAATTGCACATACCTTAACGTCACGGTCAATCTTTCTTCCGGTGAAATTGGAATTCGCATATTAGTATGTTGTTTTAGAAGGTATTTACCAATATATGAGACCTAAGATCATTAAATAAATACTATTGTCAGTAGGTAAATATATATTGTAGACTGATGTTCCAGTTTTACATAATTTTATTAACATTTGTAATCGAATAAGCTAATAACATACCAATGAATCGAATGACGAAATTGACATCCGATAATATTTAAAGAATTCGTCTGGGTGTGATCGCAAAGTTAAGAAATTAACTTGAAACTGACCTTCGTTGATTCTTTTCATATTCAACGGATGCACCCAGTATTTTCTCTTCCTGGTCATTTTTTGTCTTAACTGTTGTCTTTTATATAAATTATACACTTCACAAATCGCTTCAACATCATCTAAGGTCTCCATTTAGTAGAACGATGGAAAATAACTTAAATAAAGACGTGAAGTACACAGTATATTTATCTAAACCACGTTTTCCATAAGAACTAATGAACTAGACTAATGGTATAAGTTCAAATGACAATAAACACATTTCGAATTTGGCGGGTATTCGAAGGCGTTTTAATCGCACGCGATCTTCTTGTGAATGCCTACACGGGAGCGGTTTTTAACCGCAATTTTTAACCGCGATTTTTAACCGCAACCGCCCGCGATTAAATCGCTCCGTGTGTAACCAGCTTAAGTAATAGTGTCAAACGCAAAGCGGTAGAGCAGCTATGTGAACGTCCCAGCAAAATTATACATTCTGAGATTACACCAGATGATTTAAATATATTAGACACTAAAGATATAAATTTAATCCGAAAGAATATTCACACTGCTCGTATGAGTAAGTATCCAATATTACCTAAGACACTTTTAGAATTTTATGCAATGGTTCCCGACGTAGTAGATAAATTACACACCAAGGGAGTTGAAAAATGGATTATTGACATTGAGAGTAATAAAAGTGTTGTGTGCTTCTCTACGATAAAAAATTTTAATTTTTTACAAAAGTGTGACGCTGTTTTGATGGATGGTACTTTTTCAAGCTGTCCATCTCTGTTTAATCAATTATTCGTGGTTCATGGCGTAAAAAATAGTATTTACGTACCATTATTTTTTTGTTTAATCAGTTACTGATTGTACAGCACTCAAGTTTTTGAAACAACGTTCACTACAACTACCAAACACTTTTCATATTGATTTTGAACAATCTATCCACTCAGCTGTTCGTCTAGTGTGGCCAATGAGCAAAATTAAAGGATGTCGGTTCCATCTCGGACAAGCTTGGTACAGAAAAATACAGTCATTAGGTCTATCTAAAGTATATAGTACTGAGGATGAAAAGGGGAACTTTTTAAAAACATTTTTTGGTCTACCGTTTTTGTCACCTAACGAAGTGGATGACTGCTTCACAGATGATTTTATGTCTACGCTTCCGGCGGACTGTACTGCTATACACGATTTTATAGATTATGTTTTTTTGAACTAAATAAATACTGATTCTGCAATGTTTCCTCCAGAAATATGGGCAGAATTTTCTTCTTCTACTTTACGGACCACAAATGCCTGTGAAAGTTTTCATGCTAAACTTAATGGTATGTTTTATCGAAGTCACCCGAATATATATATTGATCAAGGCCCTAAATGAAGTACAGACTAGTACCTATAGTCTATTCAAAATGAGATGATGACTCGGCGGCCAAGTTGTGCGCATGGGCGTGGCTTTTGTTCCGTAGTAGCGCTTGACGCGCCGCCGCGGATGGGAGCTTTAATTAGTCTAGAATCGACTGCCGATGTGTGTGGATAATTTAAAATGTATTGCGCGTATTTTTTAACATGACGCACACACGCACATCCACGTCTTGCGCGACACATCCCTACCGTTGCTTCGGTCACGTGATCGATGCTTGTGGAGGGAGTATGACCGGCGGCTGACCAAAACGGGTCGCCGCCGAGTCATCATCTCATTTTGAATAGACTATATACGAAAATGAATTGTTCTGCAGTGCGAAATTTAAAACGAGCAAAAATAACTGTTGAAAAGGAGGCATTTATTAGCAATCAAATTTTGTAATATTCACGTGGTGAAATCAGTAGAATATCATATATACAGGCTGTTTCAAAAAAATTTTTACCAAAAGATCTATAAATACTATGACGATAATCTATAAATATTTTATAAACAATTTTTGAAAAAAACAGAAAAAAACTCTGTACGCAACTAGTACTATGATAACGAAACTCGTGTCCGCAATTGTTATGTTACAATATTGACCTGAATAATTTCGTCCGCAACTAGTATGTGTCCTAGTAGGTATAGGTTATAATAATATTAATTAGTTATAAAATATAAAATGATATACAACTGATTCAAATACGAATGGAACGCATTAAAAATATAATAACGAACAATTAAAAAAAAAGTATTACTTATTATAAGTATTATATATTATTATTCATACAAATTAAGTACTAAAATATGGCACTAGAATAAATTCGAAAACATTGAAATTTAGACGAGGGGTGTGGCTGGGGTGACGGTGGATTTTAAGTATTTGCGATTGATGCCGAACGAAGATCGTACAAATTTTAAAAACGGTCGTACAAATTCATACAAATTACGTACTAAAATATGGCGTAGTGATGACTATTATTTTGTAATTCTTGACCTTGGGTGGGGCTGAAATCACATCACTCCAGCCCCACCCATTATTTTTGTTAATAACGGGTTAACCAAGACCGTACAAATTTTGAAAATTGTCATACAAATTACGTACTAAATAATGGTAAACAAAACGTTTGATGTACGTTTCTAAGCCTTACAGATTAATAACGGCGGGCTCATGAGTATATTCTTATGTTTCTGTTTACCATCCTGATCTGTCTCTTTTTTCTTAACTACGACTAATGGAAAGTTAGAAGGTGAAGTAGAATTACGTATTATATTATCTTGTTTCATTTCAGCTACTTGTTTTTCGATTTCTTGTTGATATGCCCACGGTAAACGGTAAGGACGTATGTTAATAGGT
Organism: Nasonovia ribisnigri; assembly: GCA_027563435.1. Taxonomy (NCBI): domain Eukaryota; kingdom Metazoa; phylum Arthropoda; class Insecta; order Hemiptera; family Aphididae; genus Nasonovia; species Nasonovia ribisnigri. Next base: position 11,968 of record JANEHU010005029.1, on the reverse strand, counting down.
TTCACACAACGCTGTGTGTTTATTTTATGTGTTACTATATTTGTAGCGCTTAACGGTTCCCCCTCAACACAGAATAAATCAGCGTAGTCATTAATTATTTCAAATAAATTATTTTTTTCCTCGTTATTCAAATGTTCCGTGTTAATTAGTGTCGATAATTGTTTAATTTTATTCTCGTTTATATTAGTTTCGATTAACCGAATGTTTTCATAATACGGCTCCCAGTCGATGTTACTTGAGGTCAAACCCTCGATAAGATATGGTTGTTCCGAAATATTTATTACGTTACTAATTAATGTATTTTTATTCACCGGACTTACACTGATTGCTATTATTAAATCGTCATTTAAATCTTGTTTTGTTATAGTTATCTCCTTACACACAATATTTTCTACATTTTTAACTAACATAACACAATTACTTCGTGGTGTTATTATTAATGGTTGCTCCCACTCACGCTCTGGCAATAACAAAACTTCTTGATTCATGTCTAAAATGGCTTTATTTTCTTTTAAAAATGTACGCCCGATTATGCCACTGCCAGGTATCGGAAAAACGTCTTTTACAATGTCAAATTTAGTAATAAAAGTTGCGTCGTTAATTTCAATTGGAATTACGATTGACTCTAACGTGTTAATAATCGTAGAACTACTGCCTTTAATATTTTTCTTATCTGACCCGTTCACAGCTATATGGTCTTTTAAAGCTGATAATTTAATTATATTCATCTCTGCTCCCGAGTCTATTAAAAATTTTAAATTACCCGTTGAAAAAGTGTTCGCATTAATTGTTATTATTATTATTATTGTTTATTAAACGCCAAAACGGCAATCTTACATAGTATAACAAATATGGTATAAGTACTGTAGGGTAGAATACATAAAATAATTAATTGGAAACAGAAATAATTTAGATAAAAGTATAAATAATTCAGAGTATACATGTTATAATATATATAAATAGTGTAATAATTAAAGGTATACTCCGTGCACCGAGAGAACGCTACTGGGCGGCGACCAAAATACGTTTGTTTTCGCGCATTCCCACAATCCCACCACTATACCTTGTCGAATGCTGGCCGCCGTTAACGCGCGGCGCCGCCACCGTCGCCGCCGCTGCCGTCGTGTTAGTGGTGTTGTTGTATACGGCAATGTAATTAGTCGATGACACGGATTAATATACTGGATACGCAACGATGAATCTTATCAATGTTTTTTTTGAGTCGTAGTACTTCTTCGACTGCGGCATGATGCCTAGCGCTAATTGATAGAAATATGAACTAAGACAGTGTGGCCACATGATAATTACATATTATTGTATACCATAATATTGTAATTATTCTTACATTACATTATTCGATATTAATTATATTATTTAAATTTAAAAGTTAAAAATTAATTTTTAAATTGTGATTAATAATAAGTTTTATTCATTTATAATGTATATATTCTTCATAATAACAAACTAAATATTAAATACTAAAAACAATTTTTGGAATTTGAAAATAATTAATGAGGAACCAATTTTGATAATTTTTTCTTCACAAAAACAGCTATGGGCTGAGTTACATCATCTCCTAAACTTTTCCACATGAAAACTAATCCATGATCCGCTAATTCTGAACTATTAACCTTGTTTTCTATTTCACCTCCAAAATCTTCTAACCCACTGTATGTTAATGTTCTTGTCTTTACGTTAATGCTAGTCCTTAGGAATATTTCATCCAATAATAAAACGCCTGTTCTTTGTTGTTGAGTTTTATTAGAAAACTTTTTCTTTAACAACTTAAAAAATGAATTGTCAAAACCACATTCACTTTTAAAGGCCAATAAATGTTTTCGAATAGTGTTTACACATGGCAATGGTAAAATATTTTGGTCACGTAAAAATTTGTATCCAGAAGGGGATCTATACAAAACAAAATACAACATGTGAAAATAAACTTACAATCTAATATCTAGTAAGTGGTAATATTTAAAACTATTGTTCCAAATTGTATTTTAGAGTATAATATTTACCGTATTTGAAATAATAAACAAAGAATCATCCAACTTTCTGAGTAGTGTCTATTTTTTGGATTTTTGTACTTAGCTGCAGCAAATATTTCATGAATTAATTCAGATTGGCATTTTGGAATTCCGGAATCTTCAATACGCTTTGTTAATTCATTACTTGACATTTCATTTATTTTATTTTGTAATAAATTAAGATCAAATTTTAATTGAATTATTTTATTATTTGAACTCAATACTTGTTGTCTATTTTTTTTTTGTATACTTCTCAAGTGTTGAAAATGTAATTTTTTACTTGGTGAAAAATACATTTTAACAGGCTTTTTATTTTTTAATTGGGCTTGCCTTTTTTTTATTGAAAACAATAACCGTTTGCACCATAGACAATAAGAACTAGAACTAGAATTAATCAACTTATTATAAATTAACTATATTATTTTAGTAAAAATTTCTACATCTACTTAATACATTAGATTGATTTACCTATTTTCTGGTAATATTTTAGAACAACTTGAATGCTTCCAAAACCCATTAATATTTTTATACTGATGGCCAAATGACTCTTTTATATCAGGATAATTATTTACTGGAACAGCTCCATAACAAAGATTCAGTGAATCAAGAGTTTTAATTATACTTTCTACATTTTCTATAGTTATATTTTCAGTTGGATGAGATGACGAGGGAAATAGTGTTTGTTTTTGTTCATTAGCTATATTTTCATTAAAAACATGTATGATGAGTTCTGAATCTATTAACAATTATAAAATTACATTTAAAATACATACATTCAGAGTTTTATGGTTAGTTTTATAGCAACAAGTTTTATTTACCTTGAGTAACTATTAATTCTTTCTCAATACTATGTTGGTAATTTATATTATAATTTGACAGTTTGAAAAATGACACTGTTAACTTTTTATTCAACCCATTCATTGAAATATCCTTAAACCATTTAGGGGGAAGTTTAACATTATTTTGCTTGTCTACTAGGACATAAAATATAGGCTCCTATAAAATTACAAACATTTTTAAATATGTTTTATAAATAAATAAGGTACCTGTATCTACTAACTTGTTCATATCTGCTATGGTATATATTATTACTCATACTTTTATCTGTTTTAGAAATTGACACATTATTTTCCTAAATATAATTAAATTATATTTTAGGTTGTATTATATAATATGTTTTTCAATAAAAGCTTCATTAAAACTACTAACCTCTACAAATGAAGTACTTTGATGGCTAGTACTTGCTACAGTAGAATCATTAATTTCCATTTTATGATTAGAAACATTTACCTAAGTGCAATTTTATTAAATGCATTTTTCTAATATTTTTTTAATACAAGTTAATTTTAATGTATATTTACATATAAGTTATTTTCATCCAACCAGGATTTCTGATCTACAATTTGCATGGTACTGAAATTTTGATTTTGATTTTCTTCACAACTTTTTATCAAATTTAACATTACCATTGGTACAGCACCTTTCTTTAAGCGAGGCTTTTTTAAACATATCTTGAGATATGTTAAAAGTAAAATTAATATAATATTAAGTTGTAGGTTCATAGATTTATTCAAATTAGTAGTCATACTTATATACATTTTATAAATTGTAATTTGTAATCAATACTTACCGAGTACTTATTAGTCCCTTGTCCTGATACCCATGTGTCAATTTTATCTTCTTCAAGGAAGTGATCACCACAAATCCTAGACCTTTTATTTAAAGTCTTACCAATTACTCTTTCCCATTTTTCATGGGAGGCTATTGGAACACTAAACCTAGATTTAGAATTTCCCATACAATTTTCAATGCAACATTTATCTAACCGAGGCGGCATATTGATTGAAAATAATATAGGTATTAAAATAAAAAATATTGGTCAGTTGTCTGTTGAATAATATGATTTAAAAAATGTCAAAGTTTTAAAATGCATGTACGTTTGACATTGACTTATTAGTTTATACTGTTAATTGTTAACCCAGATTCTTTGTGGTTATTATTTTATCAATATAATAATCCGTGTTTATTATTATTATATTGTGTATATACAATTTCACGGATTAATTACCATATATTTTCATATTATAGTTAGTGATATAATTACAAACTTCAAATACACGGGAATTAGTATGTAAATACTACACAAGATCGCGCTAGGAATCTTGCCGCAACGAGAGAAGGTCAGTGCTTCACTTATCACGGGTTCGTTGCGTATCCAGTATATTAATCCGTGGTCGATGACCATCGAGTAGTAAGTGGGGGAATTTATGGCGGCGAGCGATCACGGAAACGCGGAGCTCGTTCATTTAGATGCGCAAAAGAGTAGCGTTCTCTCGGTGCACGGAGTATAAAAGTATAATTAGCAGCCTAAGGATTATTGGTTATTTGCAGCTCTGAGCATGCGATGTAGAGTGTGGTTGTGCCCATAAGAGGTCTTGTGTGTTGAGATATAAAATTGTGATTGGTTTCTGGAAGAATGAGAAGGAACTCTGAATGGGATGGCTGCAAGGAGATCAGGAATGTCCAGAGAACCATTTAGAATTGCGTTTAGAAAGTCTAAATCAGCTTTAGCACGACAAGAAGAAAGAGTCGGGATGTTCAAAACTTGCCTTATGTTGGAATAATCATGATTTTCATGATACATGTTCATTTTGAAGGCGATGAAGTTAAGGAATTTATTTTGGACGCGTTCAAGTCGTAGCTGGTCTTTGACTAAATATGGTTGCCAGACCACAGATCCAAATTCTAGAAGAGAACGGACAATGGTATAGTATAAAGTACAAAGGCATCCAACCGACTTAAATAATTTAGTGTTACGTATGATGAACCCGAGGACTTTAAGTGCTCTATTAACCATCGCATTTATGTGAGTGCTAAAACATAGATTAGGCGAGTAAATTATACCAAGGTCTTTGATGGAGGAAACTCGTTCAAGTTTCGTGCCGTTAAGATAATAGTTGTTTAGAATTGGATTTAAAGATCTAGAGAAAGAAATGACGGTACATTTAGAAAGGTTTAGGGTTAAACCTAAGTGAGAGACCCATTCTGTAAAAATGTCTAATTCGCTCTGAAGTAGAGTGGAATCTGAAGGGGATCTAATTTTATGAAATATCTTTATATCATCCGCATACAACAAAAATTTTACTCGGTTAAACCTTAGGGAGATAGAGTTAACAAATAGTGAAAATAGTAATGGGCTTAGGTGGCCGCCCTGTGGAACGCCAGAAGTTGTTTCAAATGTTTTTGAAGAGGAGCCCTGGATCGATACGAATTGGTTTCTGCCAGTTATGTAAAATTTAAGCCAAGATAATAGTGGGTTACTAACTCCCATACTTTCAAGTTCGTCTTTGTGACTGACAGTGTCAAAAGCCTTCTTAAAATCCGTCGTTATGGTATCGACTTGATAACCAGATTCGAGGCATTCGGCAATGAACGTCGTGAAAATGACACTGCTAGTTCAGTAAGTTGGAGCGGAATCCATGTTGCTCATCAATTAAAATATGATTAAAACACCTTTTAATATTACGATAAACGACTAATTCAAATAGTTTAGCTAGATGTGGTAAGATTGAGATTGGTCGATAATTGCTGACTAAAGACGGGTAACCAGATTTGAGAATGGGGGTAATTGCAGAAATTTTCCATACATCGGGAAATATACCATTATCAAAGGCGTATCTATATAAAAGCTAAATTGGGAACGCAAGTGAGTGGCGACAGTTATAGAGCAGGCGAGCGGAAATGCAATCGGGTCCGTTAGAATTATTATTATTAAGAGTCTCCAGAGCGGCGATAATATCTTCAGGAGAGAAAGAGGAGGTAGATGGTAGTTCGAAAGGTAACTTTTGAGGTACATACAGGATGTGGGACGAAGTTATGGACTGATGAGAAGTATTTAGAGAATAGGTTGGCAGACTCAGTAGGATTAGATGTTGATATTTGATTGTGTTGGAAAGAATTTGGATAGATTTTATTTTGTTTTAAATCTCTTACATATTTCCAGAAAAATTTTGGTGATTTTGATAGAGAGTGCTCAGTTTTATTAATAAATTCCTGGTAATCTATTTTGGAAATTTGCTTACATTTAGCTCGGAGTTCGGAAAATGTATTATAGTCAGTTGCCAGTCTGGTTTCTTTGTAGATATTATGGGCTTTTTTCTTGTTATACATGAGTTGTTTTAAATTGTAAGAAAACCAATGGGGAAAATTACTTATCTTCGATTGTCTTAAGGGGATAAATTGTTCAATACAAGGGAAAATTGCATCATTAAAAACAGCTGCGGCGGTATTAGCGTCGTATTTTTCAAACGTAGCTAACCAATTATATGAAGCAAAAAATTGAGAGGCGGCTAAATAGTCACAGTTTTTAAAATCAAGATATACTGAGCACTCTACTGCTTGAGCAGTTTTGGGGATAGACAAAGAGAACATTAATGGTTGATGGTAAAGATCAGGTTTAATTAGAGCAGTTGTAGCCTGGGAAACCGTTAGATTATTACAGTTAGAAAATACTAGGTCTAATAGTTCGCCGTACGTGTTAGAGATTGTGTTACACTGAAATAAATTTAGGAATGCGAATGAATCAGAAATTGTAGTTGCTGGAGCAGATGTAGTACTGGAGGATTTTAGACCAAGATCGTCAAACGACCACGAGGTCTTTGGAATGATATAATCGCCGCATAAGATGATGTGATTTGGGTTAATATCAAAAATTAATTTTTCTACACAGATAGAGTGCAGTTCATAGTTCTGTAGAGGGCTTTGGGGTGGAAGGTACACAGTTCCAATAACGACGCTAACTGATTTAAATGTTAAAAGAATAAATATTTGTTCAACACAATTGACATCTGTTTGTATTATTGAGGCTTTAAAGTTTGACTTAACAGCGATAAGAACGCCACCCCCTCGAGAGCCTGTATTAGTATTATGGTTTCTGTCCAATCTAAATAGCTGGAAGTCATTCAGACCGAGCTCAGAGTCGAGGATATCAGGGAATAGCCACGTCTCAGTAAGTACAATGATATCATATGTATCGAAGGTATTTAGGTTGAGTCTAAGATCATTTAGTTTTGTCCTTAGGCCGCGTACATTTTGATAAAATATGGAAAGGTTGGTTAGTTTAGGGGACACATGTGCTAATACAGTATTTTGGGTATCTTTAAAGGTATTTACGAAGTTGAAAAATTCTGGTATCGTCTGTACACATGAAGAACAAATGGGACAATGTGTATTACAGTTGGATAGATGGGTGTGTTGGTAGTTGGAGTTTATGAAAAAGTTGGTGGGTGGAAGAAGACCTCCGATCCTAGTTTTTTGAAGCCGAGGATCTGTTGAAACCTGGACGACTGTTGATGATGCGTTATGTGTTCTTCTTTCATCTGCGTTGTAATTACTCGTATATTTTTTAAATCTCCCACTGTTTTATTTTGATCATCTTCCCGTTCCTGTTTCTTTTTATTCTCGTTAAAAATTCGTTTCCTACACTCGGAAATATCATGATTAGGCCTTTTACAATATTTGCAGAATTTAATGTTCTCTGTACGTTCAGTTTTAATCTCCGTACGATTATTTATAGGATTCCTAAAACCCGATGAGCTCGGTGCGCTCGACCTACACTCATTAGCGTAGTGACCCATTTTACTGCATCGATTACATTTAATATGCGATTTATTAGAGTTACATTTATTAAACGGTCTATAGTTTTTAGTATTTCCACTTTTCTCACACACATTTTCTTTCTCTGTTGCTATTCTTACTGCCTCCTCATATGGTGTAATATTTCGCGCTTCTAAAATAAGACGAATAGAAGGATTGATGCCTTCCATAAAAACGACGAGTGCGGAAGTTAACATAGTTTCGGCAATTACCCGTGATTCAGGTGCTGTTTTGCCTACTGTGAGCGCGCTAGTAAGTTGGTGATACGTTTGTTGAATGCGGTTAGAAAAATTTTGTATGTTTTCGTCAGTACGTTGTTGCATAGATGTCAATTGCTTTTGTAAGTAATTAATAGAATCAGGGCTTCAAAACGTTTTCATAACGTTACGAGTATAACGTTAAACGATTCAAAAAACGATTGAAATCGATAACGGATAACATATCGGTAAACGACAAATGATTGAAACGAATAACGGATAACATATCGGTAAACGATAAACGATTGAAATGGATAACGGTTAACGGAACAGTAACGATAAACGATTAAAATTAATATCGAATAACGCAACAAAAAACGATTAACGATTAAAAGTTGAATCATAACAAACATGTCAGACAACAAAGGAAATTACGAAAATATTAAAAACTATCTATAGAATATAATTAGAATTTAGTTAGTTTTGTAGAACTGTTGCTTGATAGGACTATAATAATAAAGTGACTTTAATATTAGGTACTAATCAAAATTAATTAAATGTACATGGAACTATGAAAGTTTAAAATAGCCATAAATATTTCTAAGAAATAATACGCATTATCAATTATATTTAGGCTTTCTTACAAAGCAGAAAATATTTATAAATAATGTCTGGGTAAATAGTATTAAACCCGTTCAACGGGTTATACATTTCTTAGTAATGTATTTATAAAAAGTAACAATAATGATAATAATTATGGTACCAATATTATTGTTACTTTTTATAAATAACATTTATTACCTAATTAATAATAGGTACCTATAGAAAACTTCGTCATTTTGAGAAAAACATAAATCCCGACGCGAAGAATAAACAAAAATAAAAACCAATAATGTCCACGGAAATTAGATTCTTAAGACAGCAAGTTATATGCAAATGCAAATATGCAATGCATATCAAGTACAAAAATACTACAAACTGAGGTAACTACCATCATAGTATCACCTACATAAAATGTAATGGCCGTGGTCTGTAGACTGCATCTGCTGGCTGCTGCTAACAGTATTCGGACTTCCGTAGGTATAAATCTGTTATCAGCTGCTGACTATTAAGTAATAGTCTATTAACCGATTATTAAGTATTAACCGGAGATGGTAATAGGTACCATAGAAAAATATAGAAGCGAAACTCGATCAGATGATTGGGTCTTGGTTCGCTTCGATCTGAAGTCTGAACCTCCGAAAAACAAGGAAATGGTTCCGTGCACTAACATCATGTTAGACCCAAAGGTTACCAATATAATGAAAATGGTTCCAAGATGATGGTGGGGTAATCTGCGCGGGGTCAGCTTGTTTACCATTCCCTATTTCACGTATGCCACGAAACTCCCCCTCTCCAAACCAGGTACCGTGGTAAAACTGGCCCTTATTAGTTGGTCTGAACACAAGTACAACTAATAGACAAATGTTCAACTTTTATATGATTAACTTGTTGGATATCCGTAGATAAAGAAGTATAATATAATATGATAATATGGCGTAAACCACTCAATTTATATTTCATTATCACATGAGTTATTTTTAGTTTTTGACTAATCATTGTTCACAAAATTTAAGCGCAATTCATATATTTTTATATCTTTATGAATGTGTTCGAGAGTCCGGCGTATGAGATACACTCGTGAGTAGATTCTGTAGTGATCGCCGTGCAGGACACGTTGATCACTAGTACATTAATTATTTAACGACGTCGCACGTTCGTCGCCAGTCTTGAGATGTTGTTTGAGAAAAGGATAGCACTTATAATTTAATGTTACGTTTTAAAGAATTGACACAACTTTTAAATACTTAATACAACTTTATTAAATTAAACGTACAATTTAAAATAGTTCAAAAACTAAGTACTGGGGAGACTTATACTCGCGGTGATGTGGTTGTGACAAAGTCCACGACGAGCATAAGCTTTACAAGAGTGATGATCCTAATCTAAGTAATGGTAGGTGCGTTACTCATATTTATATGAGCTCTAACAATGGCCTATCGGTGGCGTGATATAATGTATTCTAATATTACTTTCTAATAATGTCGACTTGCATTATTATAAGCCTATGTGAAACAACTTGTTGTTCTCACCTCTGATCCACGCTTTCCGCTATTTAAGCCCCTTTTATATTGTATATTGATACTTTTTTTTTTTTTTTTTCTTTTTTACGTGTTATCGAGGACCGGAGAAGAAACCAATTTTGCCAATACTTCTCCTCCGGCCCCCATCGTTTATTGAAACAATCAATTCGTATCCTGTTTAGTGGTAGGCCAGTCTCCTACTCACTACTATAGTAACGACAATACAAACAAACAGTTAATTATGTGACAATGTGGGAGCCCCTACTCTCCCAAGGTTGCCTTCGGCTACATGTAATCTTAACTTAATTAGGGTTTCGGTTTCCGAGATATGTATCCTCCTGCGGGGGCCTGCCGAGCTCTTTCCTCTCGCTCTTTTTCTGTGAGGATGCGCTCCACCATTCCGTAAAAGAGCCTGAACAGTTCTTCAGCTTCTCTCAGGATCACCGACTTTTCGATTGGGTCCGATGGAAGTTGTTCAAAACTTGGACCGCAGAGGATATCTGGGAGATCCCTGGCACTTAGTCGGTAACCTAGCCGGGTGCTCAGGGGCTCACGGAACCTGTCCCAGTGTGGACACCCAAACAGGGTGTGCTCGGCGGTGTCTGAGTTGTCTGAGCACTGCCAACAACGGGGGCAGGCAGCCCTGGCCATTCGGTGTAAGTACCACTGGAAACATCCATGGCCCGTGAGTGCCTGTGTCATGTGGAACGTCAGGGGCACCCACGGGATAGTTCTCCCCATCCATCTTCCTACTTCCGGAATGATGCGCCGCGTCCACGAGGCCTTCTCGGTTGCCTGCCATCTTGCCTGCCACTGTGCGATAGTGGACTTCCTCTCCTCGCGTTTAACGGCCGCTTTTGAAGGCCGCAACTCACCGAGCTCGGTTTCAGTCTGTAGTCGATATCTAATTCTACCCCTCTCTAGACCAACCAGGTCTGCCGGTGGTGTGCAGGCCAGAACTAGTGCGGCCTCGTCTGAAACGGTGCGGTAGGACCGGGTTACCCTCAGGGCGGTGGACCTCTGCGGACGGATGAGATTCCTCCTGGTTCTGGCGACATCGGCAATGGCTTTGCTCCATACGGGGCAGCGTATAGAAGTTGGCTATCCACGACTGAACCGAGCAGCTTACGCTTCCACTGATCTGGACCTCCTATATTTGGCATCAGCCGGGCCAGCGCAGCCGCTGTGCGTGCCGCCTTTTTGGCGACGGCGTTGACGTGAGCCGCAAATGTCAGGTTTTTATCAAGGATGACCCCGAGGTACCTGATGTCTTTGCAGATGGTGATCTGGTTGCCACCGACCGTAAGCCGAGGGGCAACGAACGCCCGCCTGCGGGAGAGGATCACCGCCTCACTCTTATGGTGGGCCAACTCCAGGCCCCTGTTTGCCATCCAGTTGTCAATCGCCGTAAGTGTAGGGTTGATGCTGTCTTCCAGGAGCTGGCCGGTCACTGCCATTCCCACCACAGCAAGGTCGTCCGCAAAGCCTACTAGCTGCACTCCAGGCGGCACGTCCATCTTCAGTAAGGAGTCATAAGCGACGTTCCATAAAGCCGGACCTAGCACGGATCCCTGCGGGACTCCACAGGTCACTGGCCTTGCTGTCATTTCTTCGCCCGTCAGCAGAACTCTGTCCGAAAGCCAGGATCGAAGCATCTCCACTAGGTACTCGGGGGTGTTGATGCTTCTCAGGGCGGCGTCGATGACTGGCCATCTCAGTGAGTTGAACGCATTTTTCACGTCCAGCGTTACCAGGACGCAAAGGCTTTTTTTCCCTGGGGTGGTGGCTGCCTGAGCAGCAATACTGAGTACTTTGCTAACTGCCGACTCGGTTCTGACTCCCCTCCTGAATCCGAATTGATTCGGAGCTCTTCTCCGTCCCCCGTGCTCCTCGAGATGCTCCTCGAGCCTTTGGAGAAGGAGCCGTTCGAGCAACTTTCCAGGGGTGTCCAGCATACAGATTGGCC